>JAQISU010000184.1:7720000-7887500 GCA_029339505.1 Unio delphinus | reverse complement strand
TCCATGTCTGCTTAGTAAACATGTCTGTCTAGTCTATGTGTCTCCCTAGTCCATGTCTGCTTAGTAAACATGTCTGTCCAGTCTATGTGTCTCCTTAGTCCATTTCTGCTTAGTAAACATGTCTGTCTAGTCTATGTGTCTCCCTAGTCCATGTCTGCTTCGTAAACATGTCTGTCTAGTCTATGTATCTCCTAAGTCCATGTCTGTTTAGTAAACATGTCTGTCTAGTCTATGTGTCTCCTTAGTCCATGTCTGCTTAGTAAACATGTCTGTCTAGTCTATGTGTCTCCTTAGTCCATGTCTGCTTAGTAAACATGTCTGTCTAGTCTATGTGTCTCCTTAGTCCATGTCTGCTTAGTAAACATGTCTGTCTAGTATATGTGTCTCCTTAGTCCATGTCTGCTTAGTAAACATGTCTGTCCAGTCTATGTGTCTCCTTAGTCCATGTCTGCTTAGTAAACATGTCTGTCTAGCCTATGTGTCTCCTTAGTCCATGTCTGCTTAGTAAACATGTCTGTCTAGTCTATGTGTCTCCTTAGTCCATGTCTGCTTAGTAAACATGTCTGTCTAGTCTATGTGTCTCCTTAGTCCATGTCTGCTTAGTCAACATGTTTGTCCAGTCTATGTGTCTCCTTAGTCAATGTATGCTTAGTAAACATGTCTGTCTAGTCTATGTGTCTCCCTAGTCCATGTCCGCTTAGTAAACATGTCTGTCTAGTCTATGTGTCTCCCTAGTCCATGTCTGCTTAGTAAACATGTCTGTCTAGTCTATGTGTCTTCTTAGTCCATGTCTGCTTAGTAAACATGTCTGTCTAGTCTATGTGTCTCCTTAGTCCATGTCTTCTTAGTAAACATGTCTGTCTAGTCTATGTGTCTCTCTAGTCCATGTCTGCTTAGTAAACATGTCTGTCTAGTCTATGTGTCTCCTTAGTCCATGTCTTCTTAGTAAACATGTCTGTCTAGTCTATGTGTCTCTCTAGTCCATGTCTGCTTAGTAAACATGTCTGTCCAGTCTATGTGTCTCCTTAGTCCATGTCTGCTTAGTAAACATGTCTGTCTAGTCTATGTGTCTCCCTAGTCCATGTCTGCTTAGTAAACATGTCTGTTTAGTCTATGTATCTCCTTAGTCCATGTCTGTTTAGTAAACATGTCTGTCTAGTCTATGTGTCTCCTTAGTCCATTTCTGCTTAGTAAACATATCTGTCCAGTATATGTGTCTCGTTAGTCCATGTCTGCTTAGTATAAATGTCTGTCTAGTCTATGTGTCTTCTTAGTCCATGTCTGCTTAGTATATATGTTTGACTAGAGTATATGTCTGACTAGTCTATGTTTCAGCCAAGTCTATGTGTCCGTCTAGCATATGTGTTTGTCAGGTCAATTTGTCCGCCTAGCCAATATGTCTGCCAAGACTATGTATCGTCCTATGTCTTTCTAGTCTTTGTATCTTCCTGTCTCTGTCTTTGTGTCTGTCTAGCATACGTGTTTGTCAGGTCAATTTTTCTGCCTAGTCCATATGTCTGCCTAGAATATGTATCTTCCTATGTCTGTCTATTCGATGTTTGTCTCCTCTATGTGTCCGATAGTCTTTGTGTATGTCTAGTTTATGTGTCCGTCTATGTGTCTACCTAGCTTATGTGGCCGGCTATGCGTCTACCTAGCTTATGTGTTTGTCTGAGTCTACCTAGGTTATGTGTCTATATGAGTCTACCTAGTTTATGTGTCTGTCTGAGTTTACCTAGTTTATGTGTCTGTCTGAGTCTACCTAGTTTCTATGTCTGTCTGAGTCTACCTAATTTATTTGTCTGTCTGAGTCTACCTAGTTATGTGGCTGTCTGAGTCTACCTAGTTTATGTGTCTATCTTAGTCTACCTAGTTTATGTGTCTGTCTTAGTCTACCTAGTTATGTGTCTGTCTGAGTCTACCTAGTGTAGGTGTCTGTCTGAGTCTACCTAGTTTATGTGTCTGTCTTAGTCTACCTAGTTTATGTGTCTGTCTTAGTCTACCTAGTTTATGTGTCTGTCTTAGTCTACCTAGTTTATGTGTTTGTCTTAGTCTACCTAGTTTATGTGTCTGTCTTAGTCTACCTAGTTTATGTGTCTGTCTTAGTCTACCTAGTTATGTGTCTGTCTTAGTCTACCTAGTTTAGGTGTCTGTCTTAGTTTACCTAGTTTATGTGTCTGTCTTAGTCTACCTAGTTTATGTGTTTGTCTGAGTCTACCTAGTTTAGGTGTCTGTCTGAGTCTGCCTAGTTTATGTGTCTGTCTTAGTCTACCTAGTTTATGTGTCTGTCTGAGTCTACCTAGTTTATGTGTCCGTCTTAGTCTACCTAGTTTATGTGTCTGTCTGAGTCTACCTAGTTTAGGTGTCTGTCTGAGTCTACCTAGTTATGTGTCTGTCCGAGTCTACCTAATTATGTGTCTGTCCGAGTCTGCCTAGTTTATTTGTCTGTCTGAGTCTACCTAGTTATGTGGCTGTCTGAGTCTACCTAGTTTATGTGTCTGTCTGTGTCTACCTAGTTTAGGTATCAGTCTATGTCTACCTAGTTTATGTGTATGTCTGAGTCTGTCTAGTTTATGTGTCTATCTGAGTCTACCCAGTTATGTGTCTGTCTGAGTCTACCTAGCTTATGTGTCTATGTGTCTTACATATCTGTGTTTGTATGTATCTGACTATTTTTATTTTTTGACATGTGTATTTTAAATATTAGTCAATCTAAACAAATATCATGTTCAAATTACAACATAATATTAAAATGAAGATGAGTAAATAATCTTTCCATTCGTATTTTAGCAAAGCCATGAATAAAACGCTTACGGGGACCATGATGATTGTCTAATGAAACGGAGAACACAATTCAGCTGAGTTCATGACGAAACTTATTCGACATAACATCATATGCAAACACACCAACAAGGCCGTGTGCAGTTCACTGAAGATTGATGATAATAACTGAATGTGAATTACCATAAGGGTTCATATATTTAGATTCTAATACTTTCTTCGTCATAAAAATGGGATTATTGTCATTGTCTTGGACATTTCTTACATTGCTGTGGGTTTATTATGCAGGTAAGAAATGTCTGTCTGTCTGTATGTCTGTCTGTCTGTCTGTCTGTCTGTATGTATGTATGTATGCATGTATGTATGTATGTATGTATGTATGTATGTATGTATGTATGTATGTATGTATGTATGTATGTATGTATGTATGTATGTATGTATGTATGTATCGAATGCAAAAAAAATTGTAATCGACTTATAACTAATAAAATCCAAAATAATCCAAAGATTTACATCTCTAAAAAAATTAGATTCACATTAAAATCCAGCGGTTCTCGAAATACTATCCAACGCTGAAGGTGCTGACGCGCCTGTAGTCATGACTAGAGGGTCGTATGGGGTGAGGGGTGTATGGTCTGCCCTGGGAGGGAATAACGCCTCTGACTCGTACTCACTCGGGGGTAGCTCGCCGACTTTTGGTCTCCACTTGGTGCTCAGCCCGAAACTGTGACTCCAAAAAACTGGCATGCGCAACGGCTACATACCGGAAAACGGTCTCGACTGGCCGGCCAAAGCAGGCTGTGGAGATTGGACGGGATCTAAACCTGGAAAGTTAAGACTGGATTCGGGAGCCTACGTGTAGGACCATCACCTGGTCAATGGGCAGAAAGGCAATTCCCAGCAAAGTATCGTGGAGCTCTAAGCGCACGACGAAACACGTAGGACGTCCTCGTAATCCACTGCACTCAACCCTGTCTCCGTGGAGCTCTAAAGGCACGACGAAACACGTAGGACGCCAGTCTCCGGTCCTCTCGACATAGTCGTGCTGCTGGACCCAGATGGTTTTGGGTGAGAGACTGAGGTAGACGAACTGTGCATCTCTTACTAACTTAAAACAAAGTCACCGCGTAAGTCATTATTGTCACCCACCCATCTCATCACCAAGGAAAGCAGCGAAGAGGCAGGAATGGGTACACTGGTAGCCATGAGCGCAAACCTGCTCACAGGTGGCTCAGGCATTTAGGTCGTTAAACAATGACATGGAGCAGCAGTGGAGCCTAGCAGCCCTCTTCAGGAATGAGCATCTTTCTTCAAGAATGCACTACTTACCTCCCTGGTATGAGTAATGGGCTCGAAAAGGTACCACAGACATAGCTTGATCTAAACTACCCTAGCCATCATACCGCGTCTTACAAAGACTCTACACAAGTGGTCAAAATACAAAAAAGAAAATGAGGAATGTTCCGCTCACACTTAGTGCATGGAATGTGCTCACAGTAATGGACGCTTTGACAAGGAACTGATTCACCCTGCCAGCGGCAATGATGATGTCATTTGTCGTCTCTCCAATTACCGATCAATGAAGCTCTGGATTACCCGGCAAACTTGCTGGAGACACATAAAGTAATACGTCTGCCCTCCATTGGCAAAGCAATTGGTTCAGACTCCATCTCAGTTGAATTCTACAAGGAGGTTGGCACAGCCTTGATAGTAAGGCTACACCAAGTGTCCTGCATCAGCTGGGCCCTGGATAGCCCGATGGTGAGCCCAACATCTCCATCAACGTCCAAATTCTCAACATAGTGAACCGCTTCATCTACATTGGAAACACTCTGTCACTGTTGACGACGAGGCAAACCTTCGCATTGCCAGAGCCAGTGCAACTTGCGGCAGATTGTATATAGCAATGTCTGTAATAGAAGAGACATCAGCATCCAGACTAAACTAAAGGTATACAGGGCAGTTGTGCTCCCCACACTACTTTACGCATGCAAAACTTGGACGGTGTACTTGTCGCACGCCAAGAAGCTGAACCACGTTTACACAAAAAGTCTCTCGAAAAACCTCAACATCCCATGGCATGATAAGGTTCCAGACACAGGTACTCGCCAAAGTATGTCGCCCCAGCACCCACACTATCCCGATGCAGGACAGCTACGCTGGGCAGGGCATGATGTACGAATAACAGACCACCAACTGCTTAAGAGACTCTTCCATGGGGAGCTACAACAAGGACAGTGATCACATGTAAGTCAGAAACGCTTCAAAGACAAACTGAAAGCTGCTTTGAAAACATTCAACACAAACCCTGATTCCTGAATGCAAACAGCATTCGATCGAGAAACTCGGCGTTACTTATTAGACAAACGATGTAAGGTGTGCAAATCTAGCAAAACATCAGCTGCAGAGCTGAGGATACATAAAATAAAATCACGTGCCATCAACCTTCCTGGAGATGTCCCACTTATCCCCTGTCCCTTATGCAAACGAAAATCCCGTGCAAGGGTTGGTCTCATCAGTCAGGTGAGCACACATAAAACAGAACCAGCCCTTCCAAGTATATGTTGACTAGAGAGGTCCTCGTCGAATCGACGGACGAACAACAACAATGTAACATTGGCCTGATTTGTTATGATGTGTTAACTGTCTTGAAATTAATCAATAAAGCAATGATAATAGAATTGATGTTGTTTGAATTCACTATAATTTCAAAGTAATAGTTATGTTTAAGAATATTATCGGAAACTATGTAACAGAGAATAATTGTTTGGATAAATAATTCTACACATATACATACAATGAATGTAGCACTATAAAACAATCTGCATTTGATGTTACCGCATAAACAGCATTTTTCTTCAAGTTTAAAAGATTATAATAGAATTTAAGAACCAACAACATGACATAAATAAAATATAAAAGCTCAATATGGTACGAAATAAAATATAATTATGCATAACAATATAAACAATACCAATAAGAACGTAGTCCAGAAAAATAAAATTTTATATCGTACGAAATAAAATATAAATAATCAAGGAATTAGAGCTTGCATTAGATATGATGTTATATAAAAATTATGAAATGTCATTTAAATGAATGTGATTGATGCAACTAAATAAAATCATATTACATATATGAGTTTTTTACGATCATGTGATAATAGATAAATTTAGTTTGCTTCTTTCCCAATAAACCTCGATGTCTTAACGTGAACGTGTAAATATCACACACAATATGTCGTTATCGATCAAATATGCGTTAAAAGTAGTTCTGAGTTATGTAATCTTATATTCCTACGCTTTTTCTTTCTTTCATTTAATCTAGTACTATTTTCTCTGAATCTATCCGGACCAGGTAAAAGTCAACCAATAAAATGTTTCTAAAAATTGTATTTAACTTTAAGATTATATAAACTCAATTTGAAATATATTTAGATGATGGATAAATAAGATTTTATACGTTATTAATGGATGGACAATATAAAAACTGGCGTAATGTGTGAAAAATGAAAATAATGGTGTTGTTCATATTTTTCAGGCAATATCATTCAAAAAATGTGTTATTATTAATTCTGTAAAATGATACCTTTTGTATCAGAATGCATTCTTTATAAATAAATATCGTTGATTTAGCTTTATATATATATATAACCGAAAAAATTGCCTAATCAATATAACTGAAACAAAGATAATTTTATTGTGAAATATTTCTAAAGATTCCAGTGGTGTGAAGAGCCGAATATATTAATTTAAAATGATACAAATTATCTGTAATTTAAACGTTTCAAGATTACTTTGCATGACTGCATATATATTGCTATAGTATTTTAAATAAGTTTACGGCATAAGTACTTATACAAAACATCGGCACCTTTCAGAATCATGCCAATTAGGAGACACGTCCGGATTAGTTAAGAATGGACAAACATGTTCTCGGACGTATTACCCTAGCAGCTCTGATTGTTATGACGCTACTGCAGAAGTCACTTGCTGCAATTCATGTAAAATTCAAGTAACAAATATTTCTGGTGAGTACAGTCACACTGCAACAAAAGTATTTAGAGAAATATTATCATATTCTCATTTGTGTCTCCATTAACATTACATTGCCAGAATCATGCAGTACTTTACGATACTAAACACACACACACAAACACACACACACACATATATATACACATATATATACACACACACACACACACACATATATATATATATATATATTTATATATATATATATATATATATATATATATATATATATATATATATATATATATATATATGTATATATATATATATATATATATATCTGTATATATATATATATATATATATATATATATATATATATATATATATATATATATATATATATATATATATATATTTATTTATTAATTTATTTATTTATTTATTCATCATCATCATCATCATCATCATCATCATCAACAGTCTATTGACCTAGTTTGGTCGTTGATGCACTGAGCTACTGAACATCTGTTACGTGCTGTGGCTCGAATAAACATTAACATAGAAAAAGTGAAAATAGCAGGCTTGTAAAAACAGAATAAACATTTTATTGAACACAAATATTTTCCAGAAAAGAAAAATAAACTTACAGTTTTAAGAATCAATTCCAACATTAATCCAAAAAAATTCAAAATATAATCCACTAGAGAAATTGCAAAAGTCCTGGCAATAAAATGTCTAAATAATTCCCAACTCGAATCTTAGTGAAGCATCCAAGATGGAAGACGATGTCACGTGATGAAGTCAGTTCTGGTCTTATGAAATTCAATGAGCACAAATGTTTTCCAGATAAATAACAAAAAAATCCTCTTGCTCCAAACGAAGTGAAATAATTTCCAGTACAAGGTAATGTAAAATATCTCAAAACAACACAAATTAATATTATAACAGCCCAACATCTACTAAATAGTTCGCTCCAAAACATAATTTATATACCTGTTTTTACTTAAACAAGGAAGGTGTCACATGATCTTCTAGAATCTTTAAAACAAATGTACGTTCAAAATATCTCGTGCACACCGTATCACCCAGATGAGAATCAGTTATTTTTACTCTCATGAACTAAAAGTAGAAACATGTTTATAACAAAGCTCCATAATGTCCTTGGAATCAACAAATCATTTTAAAAGCTTGTTTACAACTCTGAAGCTAGGTCAGAAATGAGATCGACTTCTGGTGTTTATTTGTAGAGTACAGGTCATCTCCCAATAAATGAATCTTAAACTTAAAATGTCAAATTTGAATCTGACAATTAAAACAAAAATAAATGACTTAAATCAAATATACGTCACAATATATATATATATATATATATATATATATATATATATATATATATATATATATATATATATATATATATATATATATATATATATATATATATATATATATATATATATATATATATATATATGAGTACGGTCACACTGCAACAAAAGTATTTAGAGAAATATGTGTCAGATGAAACATGTCCGACCTCAAAACCGTTAATGTTGATCATTTGATTTGTTCGCTTTCAACCATTTTGTTTCAGTCCATGAAATCGATTCCAAACAATAGACTACTTTTAACAAAGAGCGGATGCTAAAACGTTTTCAAGAATCATAAAATGAACAGACAGAGTATGCAGAATATTACAGAATCCTTTAGTTAAATACAGTATTTCCTTATTATATTTACGTTGTATTCGTCTTCTTTTATGTAATTACAATAATACACGTTTACCTTGTACTGTGGAGAATTTTTAATATCATGTCTAATCCTTATATTAAAAATAACTATTTGATTTTACAAATACAATTTGTGAATTTACAATGTGTGAATGGCACGTAATTATCACTTATGGATAAGAACTAAATTTTGTACATTAAAATGCATTATTCATCTAAATATTTCATCTGTTATAAATGTTTCAATTTTACAGATATATATATATATATATATATATATATATATATATATATATATATATATATATATATATATATATATATATATAGATATATATATATATATATATATATATATATATATATATATATATATATATATATATATATATATATGACAAATAATTAAGTTTTAGAGGATAAAGGTACACAATTCTCTCGCAGGTTGTCAGTATGGAGACATAGTTACCCGTTGTAATGTCGTCCTTTGTCGTTTGAACACCAATCTTTCATTGTGCTGCTATTCGTGTAGTCCAATATCAACAGCATCGTCAACAACAACGAAACCAACAACAAAAGCAACGTCTATGACGGCGACAACCTGGTTAGCAGAAAACGTTACCACAGCTTCTACGTCTCAAAGACCTTCTTGTCCGTCAACAGGTATATATTGATTTATTTATTCATTTTTTGTCTGTACTAATACATTTATTCTGGACGATCTGTTTTTTGTATTATAAATGCATATTTCTTTATATCCGGTTGAAATATCCGCATCTCTTTGTGATTTTATTGAGTCCGAACTATTTAAAGCTAACATTCATTTTAAAAACTGAAACCTTAGTTTGGAGAAATACTCTTGAGATTCTCAAACAGGACAATTGTTAATTTCGTTTAAATAGAAGAAAGGGTCCGAATGTATATTCTTACAACTCAAGACATATCACGTGGTAATTTGTACAGTGTATTACAACTCAAGACATAATTTGTACAGTGTGTTACATATAATAAATGTCATCAGTTGTTTAATATAAATGTTGTTACGTGCTTAGGCTCGAATAAGAAGCAACATAGAAAGAAGTGAAAATAACAAGCTTGTAAAAATTTACAAACAATTTATTGAGTAAAAATATTTTCATAAAAGAAAATAAATAGACTTATTGTTTTAGAGAATGAAGTTCAAAAATTAATCCAAAGAGAATTCACAAAATAATCTACTAGTGGAATTGCAAGAGTTCTGATAAATAAATGTCCTAATAGTTCCCGGTTCGAATCTTGACGATGTAATCCAATATGGACGACGATGTCACGTGATGAAGTCAGTTTTAGTTTTGTAATAGTCCAAATGAAAATCTATGACCACATATTCTTTTCCAGAGAAATAATAAAAAAATTCGTCTTGCTCCAAACGAATTGAAACAATTTCCACTACACGGTAATTAAAAATAACTCAAAAAGAAGACACAACTTAATATTATAAAAGCCCAAAGTCTACTAAACCGTTATCGTCCAAAACACAGCTATATACTGATTCTCTCGTAAACAAGAAGGGGTCGCTTGATTTTCTCGAAGGTCATAGAACGAAACCATGCTCGCAAAGTCACGTATACAAAAATGATCTAGAAAGATGTCCTGGAAATCAACCAATCATTTTTAAAATAAAGTTCTAATGTCGTTGGAATCAACCAATCATTTTATAAGCTTCTTTACTCTCTGAAGCAAGGTCAGAATATGAGGTTAACATCTGTTGTTTACTTGTAGAGTGTATAGGTCATCCATTTCTAGAAACAAATCTCTCCCAACTAACGAATTTTAAACCCAAAATGTCAAATTTGAATCCGACAAACAAAATTAAATGATTTAAGTCAAATAATAATAATAATAATAATAATAATAATAATAATAATAATAATAATAATAATAATGAGGACTTTGTATAGCGCCTAATCTTACGAAGCTCTAAGCGCTTTACACCTTCAATAATAATATGATTACACTACAGAACAACAAATGACAAAAACAATGAAATTGAAAACATAAAAACATGCTGAAAACATATAAGATACAAAACATGATTAGGTCGCTCAGTTTGTCCCTGCAGTCGAAACAGGTGAGTCTTAAGAGCACTCTTAAAAGGGACCACTGTGTCTTTGTGTCTAATTTCAATGGGTAATTCGTTCCACGTCGCCGGACCCTGGTGTGCAAACAAAAAATATACGTAACAATGTCACCAGGATACTAATATAAATCTCACCAGGATACTAATGTAAATGTCACCAGGATACTAATATAAATGTCACTAGAATACTAATATAAATGTCACCCAGATATTAGTATTAATGGCAAAAGACAGACTTCATCTAGTCTTAGCAGAATATGTCAAATAACACAAAAATGGTTTCATTTAAAACTAAAAGAGGAAGAATCTGAATATCACAATCTAATTAACACAAGGTACTGAATCTTAGCTCAAGGAAAAATCTACACTACATAATGAGTTCAATCTAACTAACACAAGCAATATAATTGTAGATAAGGTAGGAAAAGGTAAATAATGATTACGATGTAATTAACACAAGCTATAGAATCTTAGCTAAAAATCTATACTAAATAATGTGTACAATGTAATTAATACAAGGTATTGAATCTTAGCTAAAGGAGAAAAAGCTATAAAAAACAATGTGTACAATCTAATTAACACTAGGTATAGAATCTTAGCTAAAGGAGAAAAAGCTATTAAAAAAAATAATGTGTACAATCTAATTAAAACAAGGTATAGAATCGAAGACAAAGTAGAAAAAACTATACAACTAATGAATACAATCTAATTAACACAAAGTAAAGAATCTTGGCTAAAGTAGAAAAAGCTATACTAAATAATGAATGCAATCTAATTAACACAAAGTAAAGAATCGAAGACAAAGTAGAAAAAGCTATACTAAATAATGAATACAATCTAATTAACAGAAAGCAAAGAATCGAAGACAAAGTAGAAAAAGCTATACTAAATAACATGTAAAATATAATTAATACAATGGGAATAATAAAAATAACACAAAGACAAGAATATAAATAACACAAAGAAAAAATAAAATAAGACAAACACAAGAATATCAATAACACAATGACAAGGATATAAATATCGCAACGACAAGAATATAAATAGAAAAAGACAAGAAGATAAATAACACAATAAATAGAATATAAATAACACAAAGACAATAATATAAATAACACAAAAACAAGAATATAAATAACACAAAGACAAGAAATAAAATCTTGGTATCCGTTCATCTACGAGAGACGATGGTGTAGCTCCAGAATTAGCTTTCGTTTATCCTTCGTTCTAGCTATATTTTCAGCTTGTTTTCTTTTCCTGTCTTCCTCCGATTTTTTAACTCCCTGCCTGACAGATAGGCTCCGAGTGGGGCGGTCGTTAGCACAGCTATCCCAGTTGTTTACATTGATGTCATTCTGGCAAACGTCTTTGTGTCCTTCTTGCAAACATCTTTGTAGCGCAGACATGGTGTAGCGCACCTTCTGCTAACTCCCAGTATAACAGGTCCTTGGGAATGCGGCTTGTCTCCATTATTGTGACTGAGTCAATCCAGAGAAATCGCCTCTCCCTGAGAATGGAGATCATGATGTTGAGTTTGGCGTGTTCTAGAATCTCTCTGTTGGGTATTTTGGCCTGCCAAGGCATGTGCAGAATGTGCCGCAGACATCTTAAATAGAAGCTGTTAAGGTCCGTCTGGTGCCTTGCATAGGTGGTCCATATTTCGCTGCTGTAGAGCAGTGAGCTGATGATCACGCAGGCTTGGTAGACACGAAGTTTGGTATTCTCGGTGAGAATGGGGATGTTCCGGACCCTCTGGTTAAGAATGGCCATCACTGCTGTTCTCTTGGCATTCCTGCCGTTCACCTCATAATCAATCGATGTTTAGATGTTGGGCCCGAGATATGTGAAGTTCTTGACATCTTCCAAGTTGTACCTATCGATGGTGACAGAGGGAGAGGAGTCTGCGACCTGCGCCATTGAGTTTGTTTTCTTCAAACTGATTATATTTCTGATCTTAGATACAAATTGTCAAAGGCTTGTGAGGTCGCAAGAGCAAATCTGCACTCTGCTCAATCTAAAATGGAATCAAGATATGATAAAAATCGAAGGAAAGGAGTTTTCAGCCTGGTGATAGAGTCCTGGCTCTCTTACCAATGCCACAAAATCCTCTTCAGGCCATATATTATGGTCCCTTCACAGTTCACAGTAAAATTAATGACATAAATTACATTATATATACTCCTGCGAGGCTCAAACAAAAACAACTCTACCATAAAAACCTGTTAAAAGAGAATATTGAAAGAGATAGCCATGTTAAACCTGTAATTAATTTAGTTGTATCTGTCCCACTTAGTGAAGGAATATCATCAGATTCTACTGATATTGAAAAGACAAATCTTTGTAATTCAAAACTTATGAAAGATCTAGACCAGAAACTTTCATATTTACAAGTGCCAGAAAGAAATGAACTGAAACAGTTATTATTTGAATATGAGCACTTATTTTCAGATGTTCCTACAAGGACAAACAAATTTTTTCATGACGTTGAAATTGTAAATTCCAAACCTGTCAAACAACATCCATACAGGATGAATCCACTAAAACAGGAATACTTAAAAAAAGGAATTCAATATTTGCTGGAGAATGATTTTATCGAGCCCAGTAAAAGTGATTGGAGTTCACCATGCATACTTGTTCCAAAACCAGAAAAAAACTTTCCGTATGTGCACTGATTATAGGAAGGTGAACAGTGTGACAAAAACAGATTCATTCCCATTAACAAGAATTGACGATTGTATTGATAAATCTGGGAATGCCAAGTATATCACCAAATTCGACCTTCTCAAAGGATTTTGGTAGATTCCACTAACGGAAAGAGCAAAGTAAATCTCGGCATTTGTGACTTCAGATGGACTTTACCAATATAAAGTAATGCCATTCGGGATGAAAGGGTCAACAAGTACATTTCAACGTCTCATAAAAATGATCACCTCTGGTCTAGAAAATTCTGATGCCTATATAGATGACGTCATCATCTACAACGACACCTGGATAGAACATCTAGCAACAATTCGAAAATTCTTTGACAGACTCACTGACGCATGTTTGACAGTTAATTTATCTAAAAGTGAGTTCTGCCTTGTTAATGTGACTTTCTTAGGACATACTGTGGGACATGGACAAGTTAAGCCAATAGACGCTCTTTCCCGTGTACAACAATATATTATATTATATACACTGTAATTTATACGAGTTTTTTAACCTTAGGTGGGAATTGGTTTGTGGTAAAGAGAAAGTTTTATCATATCAACCGTTCTTTTTATTTTATGGGTGAAGGTGTTACGTATATTTGATATAAGTCATTTATATTTATTTTTATTGCTTGTTTGTTAGAGTTAAATTTGGCATTTTAAGTTTTAGGATTCGTTCATTGATGGAGGGGGGTGACCTTAAGTTTACAGAATAAACACCAGGTGTTTACCTCATTTCTGACCTGTTTTCAGAGTTGTAAACAAGCTTTTAAAATGATTGGTTAGTTCCAAGGACATTATGGAGTTCTGTATAAACATCTTTCTATTTTTAGTTGGGTCATACGTGATTTCTTGAACGTAAATTTGTTCTGAGAGATTCTAGAAGATCGTGACCCCTTTCCTGTTTACGTAAAAATATGTATAAAACTATATTTTGGAGCGAGCTATTCAGTAGAAGTTGGGCATTTAGAATACTAAGTTGTATGTGTCGTTTTTGAGTTATTATAAATTACCTTGTACTGGAAATTATGTCGATTCGTTTGGATCAAAATAATTTTTTGTTATGTATCTGGAAAAGAATTGTGCTCATAGACTTTTGTTTTCAAGAACTGACTTCATCAAGTGACATCGTCTTCCATATTGGATACTTCGCTGAGATTCGCACTTAGAATTATTTGGACATTGTATTACCAGGACTTTTGCAATTTCTCTAGTGGATAATATTTTGAATTATTTTGGATTAATTTTGGAGTTGATTCTTAGAAACGTAAGTTTATTTTTCTTTTTCTGAAAACTATTTGTACTGAATAAATTGTTTATTAAGTTTTTACAAGCTTGCTATTTTCACTCTTTCTATGTTACTGTTTATTCGAGCCTAAGCACGTAACAACTGCAACACTTTACACTATAGGCTTTATTGCAACATTTTACACTTTTGGCTTTATTGCAACATATTACACTATTGGCTGTATTTTAACAGTTTACACGATTGGCTATATTGCAACACTTTACACTAATGGCTATATTATGTGACGGAAATCTAAAGCTTATTGACTTCCAAGGAGACACCAAGGAAATTGACGCTAATGTGAGCTGGACAGGGACCCGGTGCCATTTCAATGTTTTAACCTTGGATGACAGCATCGTTACGATTTTAATGGTTAATGTTAACAGATGTATATCTTTACACTGTACCTTAAGTAATACAAGTACATAAATAATCCCTATTTATAATCAATAGGATTACATTCAGAGAACATAAAATATATGAATAATGGTATGACACTCGTAACAACGAAACATAACATTCACAATGGCATTCGTTTATTTATCATAACTAGAGATCCTTCATGACAACGTAATATCACATTCTCAATGGCATTCGTTTTTTTTTATATGAACTAGAGATCCTTTCATGCATGTTGTCATTTTAATGCTAAATAATGAATTTACAAATAGCTGAAATATGTATTAAAAAACTAAACTAACCCAGCTCAACCTAAACATGAAAGATGACGCATTTACAGAATAAATTTTACAAGTAGATATAGATAACCCACTGAACAGTTCAACATCCAATGTTCTGTTCTACACCTTTATATGCAGAGGTTATTATCTTTTGTAAGCAATGTGTTTGTACAATTGCTCTTGTGTGTGCGTGCTTGTGTATGTGTATGTGTTTGTGTGTGTGTGTGTGTGTGTGTGAGAGAGAGAGAGAGAGAGAGAGAGAGAGAGAGAGAGAGAGAGAGAGAGAGAGAGATGTCTGCAGAGTGTCAACAACTCAGACAGGTAAACAGCGTGCAGGACATAATTTTCATCTCACATGTCTGACACATTTTTTAGATAAGTAATTGTTAGGAAAACTTCATAATGCATATTGTATCAATGGGAAAAAATTAAGATAATTTCACAGAAGAATATGTCGTTATCAGCATTACACGTAATCATTATATTTAACGTATGCCCTGGTCTCGCAGTACTTTGCTCACTGTGACGGATGAGATCTGCTAAACTTGTCACATGCATTTAATTTTAATTAGTGTTCCTTTGCTAACGGTCCGACTAAAATGTCTAGCACTGGGGAATCATTCTGAAAACATGTAGCATCATATCCCGTCCAGTCACATTATCGTGAACACCAGGCCGACAAATCATAACACCAACCTCTTAACGCTGAGCACTACAAGAGGCAGCTTTTAGTATAATTTTTGTATACTGTAATTTTTTCGTATGACTCGGCCACGGTTAGAACCCACGACCTTTTGCATTTGAGGCTCACGCTCTAACCACTTAAGGATCAGGCCCGGTCACACGCTGGTAATGTACCTGTAGTCAAATAAACGTGTTACGCTATTAGACACCCAACTCTACCGCTCACACAACCAAATCAGTTAGTGAACTGTTGACCAGCCGATCATATAAAGGTTTGGAACCTTAAAAAGCAAATACAATTTTGACCAATGGTAATAATAAAAATAATAATAATAATAATAATAATAATAATAATAATAATAATAATAATAATAATAACAACAATAATAATACTAATAATAATAACAACAACAACAATAATAACAATAATAATAATAATAATAACAAAAATAATAACATCAACAATAAAGTTACGCCAAATAGTCCGATGAACTATGACCCTAATAGTATTTGGTATGGTTCTAGAGTTATGCCAAATAGTCTAATGAACTATGACCCTAATAGTATTTGGTATGGTAATAAATCATTATTTGTTCTTATTTAAGCATTTATAAAGCTATATATATAAAATTCCTAACTATGTCCGAGCCGAGGTTAAATGTGTGTAAATATCTAATGGACTGGAAGGGTCTGCACGTGTTAGACTGCAAATACAAGCACCTATCAGTCAAGAATTTTTGTACTTGAGCGATAGTCTGTGACGTAAGCTTTGTTTCACGTGTAGGCTGGCGATTAAGGTGCCCTATTCTCGCTGAAATATGTGTTCGAAACCAATTAAACTTCAAAATCTTTTTCACCATTTATAAATCTCCTCAGGCCAGTACTTAAGAACAATCGTTATTTGTTCTTATTTAAGCATTTATAAAGCTATATATATATATATATATATATATATATATATATATATATATATATATATATATATATATAATTCCTAATAGTATTTGGTATGGTATTAAAGTTACGCCCAATGGTCCGCTGAACTATGACGTTAATATTATTTGGTATGGTTCTAAAGTTACGCCAAATAGTCCGATGAACTTTGACCCTAATGTTATTTGGTATTGTTCTAAAGTTACGCCAAATAGTCCGATCAACTGTGGATGTTTAATTACTTTGGACCCATGTTAGACAAGGTCAGAGAAACGTATCAGAGATTTTTTAATTAATTTGTTTTTGTTTTATCTGAATATTTCAGTTTGTCTTGCCATATCAATAAATGTGACCAATAGCTCTGCGCCAGTTGTTATTCCGTTAACAAGAATTAACCTCACTGGCTACAGCTGGAACCGCTGTTATCCAGGTATGAACATTTTGTATATTATGCTAGTTTACAAGAGACAGACAGAAAAACAGACAGAACGAGAGAGAATTTATTTACTACTCCGTCTGGTTTTAAAACTGGAGATATTAAGGTTACCAACGCAGAACAAAGGTCCCTTTTTGTGAATGGTCTAAAGCGCGCACGTTTTTAATCACATACATCTAACTTCTTTCTACTTGGGTTTGATTCTTGCGCTAGGGCAATGCATGTATTTTTAAAAAAAACTGCTAGAACCTTAGCGTGTGTATTTTTATTTCACATGATGTTTTCCTCTACCGGTTTTGCTGGCCGCCATGAATGGTCTATCTTGCGCTGAGAAATGGCAAAAAATTACAAACCAATAACAAAACATTCCATGCAGAAGTGACTGAATTATATATATATATATATATATATATATATATATATATATATATATATATATATATATATATATATATATATATATATATATATATATATATATATATATATATATATATATATATATATATATATATATATATATATATATATATATATGTATGTATATATATATATATATATATAATATATATATATATATATATATATATATATATATATATATATATATATATATATATATATATATATATATATATATATTAATTTGTCTGTGTGTTTGTGTATTTGTAACATAATTAAGTAAAGTGCTACACAATAATTGACTGTCAAATTATAAAAATTTGACTCGCAACAGCCGTTTTATCAAACTTGTTTTCTTGTTCGTAATCGATATTAAAACAAGCAATTGGATTACTACAAATATGATTAATTGTAATCGATGTTAAAACAATTAAATTATGACAAATATTATTTACTGTAATCATTATTAAAACAAACCTTAAATATTTAATTGTCATATATTATGACAAATATTATTAACTCTAATACTTATTAAAACAAACAATTCAATTACTACAAATACGATTAATGATAATAGTGATTAAAACATTTATGATTCCTATGATTAACTGTTATCTTGATTTAATCAAACAATTAAGTTATGACAAATAGTATTAATTGTAATTGTGATTACAACAAACAATTACATTACGACAAATATTATTAATTGTATTCGATATTAACAAAGTCAATTCAATTTTGACAAATATTATCATTTGTAATCGATATTAAAACAAATAATTAAAATAAGACAAATATGATTAACTGTAACCGATATTAAAACAAACAATTCAATTAAGAATAATACTAATAATTATAATCGTGATTAAATCAAACAAAGATATTATGACAAATATGATTAATTATAATCGTGATTATAACAAATAATTAAATTAAGACATATATTTTGAATTATAATCGTGATTAAAACATACAATTTAATTCTGACAAATAGTATTAATTGTAATCGATATTAAAACATTTATGACAACTATGATTGACTGTTATCGTGATTAAATCAAACAATTCAATTATGACAAATTTGATAAATTGTCATCGATATTAAAACAAATAATTTAATTATGACAACTATTATTAACTGTAATCGATATTAAAACAAACAAATCAATTATGACAAATATGATTAATTATAATTGATCTTAAAATAAACAATTCAATTATGACATATATTATTAATTATAATCGTGATTGAAACAAAAAATTCAATTATGACATATGTTATTAATTATAATCGTGATTAAAACAAACAATTCAATTATGACAAATATTAATTGTAATCGTGATTAAAACATTTATGACAACTATGATTGACTGTAATCGTTATTAAATAAAACAATTAAATTATGACAAATTTGATAAATTGTCATCGATATTAAAACAAATAATTCAATTAAGAGAAATATTATTAATTATAATCGATATTAAAATAGTCAATACAATATTGACAAATATTATTAATTGTAATCGATATTAAAACAAATATTTAAATTATGACATATTATTAATTACAATCTTGATTACAACAAACAATTCATTTATGACAAATATAAGTAATTGTAATCGTGATTAAAACATTTATGACAACAATGATTGACTGTAATCGTGATTAAATCAAAGAATTCAATTATGACAAATATGATAAATTGTCATCGATAGTAAAACAAATAATTCAATTATGACACACGTTATTTAGTGTAATCGATATTAAATCAAACAAATCAATTATGACAAATATGAGTAATTGTAATCGATCTTAAAACAAACAATTTATTATGACATATATTATTAATTATAATCATGATTCAAACAAACAATTCAATTATGGCAAATATGATTAATTGTAATCGTGATTAAAACGTTTATGACAACTAAGATTGACTGTAATCGTGATTAAATCAAAGAATTCAATTATGACAAATATGATAAATTGTCATCGATAGTAAAACAAATAATTGAATTATGACACATGTTATTAAGTATAATCGATATTACAACAAACAAGTCAATTATGACAAATACGATTAATTCTAATCGTGATTAAATCAAACAATTCAATTTTGACAAATATTATTAATTTGTAATCGATATTAAAACCAACAATTAAATTATGACAAATAGTATTAATTTGTAATCATATTAAAATAAAAACGTCAATTAAAACAATAGTATTAACAGTTATCGTGATTTGCATTTACTTGCAAGTAAGCAAGGCCCGTAATAGTGTTCTTTCTTTGTCTTCTATACAGTCATTAAACTCAGTTTATCATTGAAAAACTCGATTAATTTCATCACCACCTCTTGAATAGAAACCAAACATGCGGAATTAAACATTTTTCTTAGACAGTAAAAATATAACCACTCGGATAGCTACCACTATATTCGTCTTTTATATTGATATGCCACCTACCTCATTATATTCTACTTCAAATTATCATGTATGATGTTTGAACGACAGATTATGCAGGTAATGCAAATCTGAAGATAAAAGATAATTTATAATGGTCCTTATGGTTCGGCATTGAACAATTAACAACTTGAATGCATCTAATCCAGCCAAATCCGAATTTATTTTAGTATGTATTTTTCAGGATCACGCGCTCTCGCTTCCGCCCCATGTTTATGTGATTATGACAAAGGAGCCAGTTGGGGTAATGTTACATTTGCAACGGACTGTCAACAAGCACCTAACCTTCAATATTCCAGTCAGTCTCAAGCCCTGAGAAGTCTTTCAGAGGTGATATATGAAAATGATGGTCACGTTTCTATCATTATATTACATGTGTGCATATCTCTCTCTCTCTCTCTCTCTCTCTCTCTCTCTCTCTCTCTCTCTCTCTCTCTCTCTCTCTCTCTCTCTCTCTCTCTCTCTCTCTCTCTGTATATATATATATATATATATATATATATATATATATATCCTTACGTTGAAATGGTTATATAAGGATTTTCATATTTAAGACAGTTTGAAAACTTTTTTTAAAACTATATCACACATACCTATACCTACATGGACACACACACACACACACACAAACAAATACACATACACACACATATAAGCACACACACACACACACACATATATATATATATATATACACTCACTTTAAATGATTTTGGAGATTTGATTGTTTCTCTTCCCTTGGTATCAGTAAATTTATATATTTGTCCATTTTTTTTTAAATTAATCTTTCATCTGTTTTTGTGTATTCAACATATTTGTAGATTGTGGTAAATATGCAAAGTGCTAATAAAACAATAAATGAAGTGGTAAACTTGACGCGTACTCCTGAATTGAAAAATGCTGACGTCTTCTACACAGCACAAATCCTGGAAAAGTTACAGAAGATCCCGTCTTTACCGTCAAACGTAAGTTACTATAAATGCATATATTACATACAGGTTTATATTTTAGACTATATGCGTACCTGCACTTGTGTTTTGCATCCCCAAGTCTCAATGCACGTCTCCTAAACCATATATTAGCAATATAAAGACATCTAAAAATGCGAGAGTGTATTTATTACAACCCTATGGCCTTAAAGTGTGTAAAAAAAAAAGATCAAACAGCAGGTTTTGACATTTTCAACCAATACTATACTACGGTATTACTACTGTACACACGTCTTTGAGACCATATACACATCTTTGAGCCTGCAGACACGTCATTGAGACTGAATACACGTTTTGAAGGTAAAGGTGTATGCCTTGGAAAATATGAGCTCTGCAGCAGGAAAATTTAGCATTGTATTGTCAGAAACACTTGCTTGTGTCCTTTACTAATATCGTTGCTAGACCATGTCTCTAATGTAGCACCAGTCAAATCACATAATCAACTTGACCAACTAGATGGAACTGTTCTTGAATATTATCGCTCGCTATTTAAGATATTCTCTTAACTTGGTACTGTACATCTCTGACTACACAAACACCTATATTGACACAAACGCCTGAAACCGATACCAAATAAGGAAATAAGTACAAAAATAATCGAAATAATAGTTACGATTGATACCATTGCAGATTCTGATCTTGGTAGAATACAAAAATGATATAAGTTATTGACGGACGTCTAACATAGAGAAGAATATATATATAACCTTCATGCTTGAGCAATGATGAACCGTTACTTGGTTTGATCATGAACAGTGACCACATATACTTCTTTGAAATTGATATAGAATATCCCGAATATATACATGATGTGAAAAGCAGTTATGCACTGGTCTCATAAGCTTTGCAGGATATTGATTGCTGATTATCCCCGTATCAGTACGAGGTCCTGAATAGATCCTTACCTATATTTACTAAATGCACCAATCGTACTCTAGTTCTTTGCATAAAACTCAACTGTGTATTACACCTGCGAAACTGCCTGTAGCCAAGGTACATCCATGTTTTGCATGATCGTTATGTTAGACAAAAAGGTAGAATTTACGAAAATGTAAATATTCTTCATGCGGAGAGTTTCCATAATTATATGACTGTTGTGGCCAGGTAGAATTGATACTTGGTTACAAGTTTTATATAAATGTATGACAGTTGTGCCAGTTTAAAAGGGCACTTGGTTATATGTGCCAGTTAAAAAAAGGTACTTGATTAGAAATTGCCATTTAAAATGGATGATTGGATAGGAGTGCCTGTTAAATTTTTACTTAAGTAGATGTGCATATTACGCAATGACGTGAGGACACCAGACAGGGTCTACCTGACGTGCACTTTCACTACTCGAATGTATTATTAATAGGCAGTGATACCACTGTTACCGACTTAAACAAAATCTAAGCGGAACAATAGTTCCCATACGAAATAACCAAGAGAACTCGTGTAATAAAAACGCGCTTTTTAGGTCTTAGAAGACATTATGGACTGATTTTTTAACAACCGTTGGTCTTAGTTTGTGAGGAATTGCAACTGAAACAACCATCGTTAGTGCACAAATCAGAAATCATGTCAGGGCTATATCAATAGTAACTGGTGTCTCTGGTGGTGCTGGCAAAATAATTTATATACAAGTACATTCACGAAAAGTGTACATTCAGAACTGTAGTCTCAACTCGATCCGTAAAATGTATTCGCTGTTTATCCAAAATAAATTAATTAGCGAGACTGATGAATGGAAACTCACTCATAGCTACGAACACAGAAGTGCTAATATTATTGTATAGACAATACAAGTCCAGTAGATCGTTTTCAGTCGTAGGGTTTTCCAGGTTTTACCAGTTATTGCTCTGCGTAAATGGTCCATCTATAATGATTCTGGCCATTATTTTGCAATTTCGCTTTCGTTGATTAATAATCCAATACGTCAACTTAATATGTGGAGTGCTTGCTAAAATGGACACAATTCATGGATAATAGAGGCCGTGACCAATATCAAGGCAAACAATTCGAAAACGGCAAAATGACCCTATTAGGTATGTGAGAACTGTTTAGTGAGGACGGACAAAGTTTTGGTGACTTCGTATTGGGGAGTCTTTTGGCTAGTAGAGAGGATGTTATGTCAGAGGATTGAAACAGTGGCGATACTATTCATCGGATATTGTGAAGAATTGTTGGGCAGGCACCGAGAATCAATATCGCTTTCCTGCGGAATATCCGTCGTGACAGCAGGAGATGTCTGCATGTTGCGATGTCTGTTGTCGACCGGCTGACACTACACGAGATAGTTTCAATCTATACGTATTGTAACAGCAGTGAACGTCTCAAAGTTAATCAGCTTACATAGTCTAACTTGTCGATCAACAAATACAAGAACTCAAATAATCTGAAGTGACTATCGTATTTAACTTGTCCACCAAAAAATACGAGAGTTCAGACAATCTGAAGTGACTATCGTATTTTCGCTTGCTCAAAAATATTCTGGTATGTTTCAATGACCTTCCAACCAGCAATTAATGTACGAAAGTTTAAAGCATTGGTTACTCATTGAATGCAATGTCGTCTTCTGTCAAAACTTATGTAAGTTTGGATTGCTATTCAGATGTATGTAGTTTTGGATTGCTATTTAGATGTATTTTATGTAGTTTGGGATTGCTATTTAGATGTATTTTATGTAGTTTGGGATTGCTATTTATATGTATTTTATGTAGTTTGGGATTGCTATTTAGATGTATGCAGTTAGAGATTGCTATTTAGATGTATTTAGTTTGGGATTGCTATTTAGATGTATCTAGTTTGGGATTGCTATTTAGATGTATGCAGTTAGAGATTGCTATTTAGATGTATCTAGTTTGGGATTGCTATTTAGATGTATCTAGTTTGGGATTGCTATTTAGATGTATCTAGTTTGGGATTGCTATTTAGATGTATCTAGTTTGGGATTGCTATTTAGATGTATGCAGTAAGAGATTGCGATTTAGATGTATGCAGTAAGAGATTGCGATTTAGATGTATGCAGTAAGAGATTGCTATTTAGATGTATTTAATTTTGGATTGCTATTTAGATGTATTTAGTTTTGAATTGCTATTTAGATGTATTTAGTTTGGGATTGCTATTTAGATGTATGCAGTTAGAGATTGCTACTTAAATGTATTTAGTATTGGATTGCTATTTAGATGTATCTAGTTTGTGATTGTTATTTAGATGTATGTAGTTTGGGATTGCTATTTAGATGTACGCAGTTAGAGATTGCTTTTTACATGTATACAGTTAGAGATTGCTCTTTAGATGTATTTAGTTTGGGATTGCTATTTAGATGTATGTAGTTTGGGATTGCTATTTAGATGTATGTAGTTTGGGATTGCTATTTAGATGTATTTTATGTATTTTTTCGATTGCTATTTAGATGTATGTGGTTTGGGATTGCTATTTAGATGTATGTTGTTTGGGATTGCTATATAGATGTATGTAGTTTGGTATTGCTATTTAGATGTATTTTATATACTTTTTCGATTGCTATTTAGATGTATTTTATATAGTTTTGGATTGCTATTTAGATATATTTTATGTAGTTTGGGATTGCTATTTAGATGTATTTTATGTAGTTTGAGATTGCTATTTAGATGTATGCAGTTAGAGATTGCTATTTAGATGTATTTATGTAGTTTGGGATTGCTGTTTAGATGTATTTTATGTAGTTTGGGATTGCTATTTAGGTGTATTTTATGTAGTTTGGGATTGCTATTTAGATATATTTTATGTAGTGTTTCGATTGCTATTTAGATATATTTTATGTAGTTTTTCGATTGCTATTTAGATATCTTTTATGTAGTTTTTCGATTGATATTTAGATGTATTTTATGTAGCTTTTGTTTGTTATTTAGATGTATGTAGTTAGAGATTGCTATTTAGATGTATTTAGTTTGGGATTGCTATTTATATATATTTTTTTAGTTTGGGATTGCTGTTTAGATGTATTTTATGTAGTTTGGGATTGCTATTTAGGTGTATTTTATGTAGTTTTTCGATTGCTATTTAGATATCTTTTATGTAGTTTTTCGATTGATATTTAGATGTATTTTATGTAGCTTTTGTTTGTTATTTAGATGTATGTAGTTAGAGATTGCTATTTAGATGTATCTAGTTTGGGATTGCTATTTAGATGTATGTAGTTTGGGATTACTATTTAGATGTATGTAGTTTGGGATTGCTATTTAGATGTATCTAGTTTGGGATTGCTAGCTAGATGTATTTAGTTTGGGATTGCTATTTAGATGTATGTAGTTTGGGATTGCTACCTAGATGTATTTAGTTTGGGATTGCTATTTAGATGTATTAAATAGTTTGGGATTGCTATTTAGATATATTTTATGTAGTTTGGGATTGCTATTTAGATATATTTTTTTAGTTTGGGATTGCTATTTAGATGTATTTTATGTAGTTTGGGATTGCTATTTAGATATATTTTTGTAGTTTGGGATTGCTATTTAGATGTATTTTATGTAGTTTGGGATTGCTATTTAGATATATTTTATGTAGTTTGGGATTGCTATTTTAAAGTATTTTATGTAGTTTGGGATTGCTATTTAGATATATTTTATGTAGTTTGGGATTGCTATTTAGATATAATTTATGTAGTTTGGGATTGCTGTTTAGATGTATTTTATGTAGTTTGGGATTGCTATTTATATATATTTTTGTAGTTTGGGATTGCTGTTTAGATGTATTTTATGTAGTTTGGGATTGCTATTTAGATATATTTTTGTAGTTTGGGATTGCTATTTAGATGTATTTTATGTAGTTTGGGATTGCTATTTAGATATATTTTATATAGTTTTGGAATGCTGTTTAGATATATTTTATGTAGTTTGGGATTGCTATTTAGATATATTTTATGTAGTTTAGGATTGCTATTTATATGTATTTTATGTAGTTTGGGATTGCTGTTTAGATATATTTTATGTAGTTTGGGATTGCTATTTAGATATATTTTATGTAGTTTGGGATTGCTATTTAGATGTATTTTATGTAGTTTGGGATTGCTATTTAGATATATTTTATGTAGTTTGGGATTGCTGTTTTGATGTATTGTATGTAGCTTGGGATTGCTATTTATGTATATTTTATGTAGTTTGGGATTGCTATTTTAAAGTATTTTATGTAGTTTGGGATTGCTATTTAGATATATTTTATGTAGTTTGGGATTGCTATTTTGATGTATTGTATGTAGTTTGGGATTGCTATTTATATATATTTTATGTAGTTTGGGATTGCCATTTTGATGTATTTTATGTAGTTTGGGATTGCTATTTAAATATATTTTATGTAGTTTGGGATTGCTTTTTTGATGTATTGTATCTAGTTTGGGATTGCTATTTATATATATTTTATGTAGTTTGGGATTGCTATTTAGATATATTTTTGTAGTTTGGGATTGCTATTTAGATGTATTTTATGTAGTTTGGGATTGCTATTTAGATGTATTTTTGTAGTTTGGGATTGCTATTTAGATATATTTTATGTAGTTTGGGATTGCTATTTTGATGTATTGTATGTAGTTTGGGATTGCTATTTATATATATTTTATGTAGTTTGGGATTGCTATTTTGATGTATTTTATGTAGTTTGGGATTGCTATTTAGATATATTTTATGTAGTTTGGGATTGCTATTTTGATGTATTGTATGTAGTTTGGGATTGCTATTTATATATATTTTATGTAGTTTGGGATTGCTATTTTGATGTATTTTATGTAGTTTGGGATTGCTATTTAGATGTATTATACAGTTTGGGATTGCTATTTAGATATATTTTATGTAGTTTGGGATTTCTATTTAGATATATTTTATGTAGTTTGGGATTGCTATTTAGATATGTTTTTGTAGTTTGGGATTGCTATTTAGATGTATTTTATGTAGTTTGGGATTGCTATTTAGATATATTGTATGTAGTTTGGGATTGCTATTTATATATATTTTATGTAGTTTGGGATTGCTATTTAGATATATTTTTGTAGTTTGGGATTGCTATTTAGATATATTTTATGTAGTTTGGGATTGCTATTTAGATATATTGTATGTAGTTTGGGATTGCTATTTATATGTATTTTATGTAGTTTGGGATTGCTATTTAGATATATTTTATGTAGTTTGGGATTGCTATTTATATATATTTTATGTAGTTTGGGATTGCTATTTATATATATTTTTGTAGTGTGGGATTGCTAATTAGATATATTTTATGTAGTTTGGGATTGCTATTTAGATATATTTTTGTAGTTTGGGATTGCTATTTAGATATATTTTATGTAGTTTGGGATTGCTATTTAGATATATTATGTAGTTTGGGATTGCTATTTATATATATTTTATGTAGTTTGGGATTGCTATTTAGATATATTTTTGTAGTTTGGGATTGCTATTTAGATGTATTTTATGTAGTTTGGGATTGCTATTTAGATGTATTTTTGTAGTTTGGGATTGCTATTTAGATATATTTTATGTAGTTTGGGATTGCTATTTTGATGTATTGTATGTAGTTTGGAATTGCTATTTATTTATATTTTATGTAGTTTGGGATTGCTATTTAGATGTATTTTATGTAGTTTGGGATTAATATTTAGATATATTGTATGTAGTTTGGGATTGCTATTTAAATGTATTTTATGTAGTTTGGGATTGCTATTTAGATATATTTTATGTAGTTTGGGATTGCTATTTAGATATATTTTATGTAGTTTGGGATTGCTATTTAGATATGTTTTATGTAGTTTGGGATTGCTATTTTGATGTATTGTATGTAGTTGGGGATTGCTATTTAGATATATTTTATGTAGTTTGGGATTGCTATTTTGATATATTTTATGTAGTTTGGGATTGCTATTTAGATATATTTTATATAGTTTGGGATTGCTATTTAGATATATTTTATGTAGTTTGGTATTGCTATTTTGATGTATTGAATGTAGTTTGGGATTGCTATTTAGATATATTTTTGTAGTTTGGGATTAATATTTAGATGTATTTTATGTAGTTTGGGATTGCTATTTAGATATATTTTATATAGGTTTGGAATGCTATTTAGATATATTTTATGTAGTTTGGGATTGCTATTTAGATATATTTTATGTAGTTTGGGATTGCTATTTAGATGTATTGTATGTAGTTTGGGATTGCTATTTAGATATATTTTATGTAGTTTGGGATTGCTATTTTGATGTATTTTATGTAGTTTTGGATTGCTATTTAGATATATTTTATGCAGTTTGGGATCGCTATTTTGATGTATTTTATGTAGTTTGGGATTGCTATTTAGATGTATTTTATATATTTTGGGATTGCTATTTAGATGTATTTTATGTAGTTTGGGATTGCTATTTAGATGTATTTTATATAGTTTGGGATTGCTATTTATATGTATTTTCTGTAGTTTGGGATTGCTATTTAGATATATTTTATGTAGTTTGGGATTGCTATTTAGATATATTTTATGTAGTTTGGGATTGCTATTTAGATATATTTTATGTAGTTTGGGATTGCTATTTAGATGTATTTTATGTAGTTTGGGATTGCTATTTAGATATATTTTATATAGTTTTGGATTGCTATTTATATATATTTTATGTAGTTTGGGATTGCTATTTAGATATATTTTATGTAGTTTGGGATTGCTATTTAGATGTATTTTATGTAGTTTGGGATTGCTATTTATATGTATTTTATGTAGTTTGGGATTGCTATTTAGATGTATGCAGTTAGAGATTGCTATTTAGATGTATTTAGTTTGGGATTGCTATTTAGATGTATCTAGTTTGGGATTGCTATTTAGATGTATGCAGTTAGAGATTGCTATTTAGATGTATCTAGTTTGGGATTGCTATTTAGATGTATCTAGTTTGGGATTGCTATTTAGATGTATCTAGTTTGGGATTGCTATTTAGATGTATGCAGTTAGAGATTGCGATTTAGATGTATGCAGTAAGAGATTGCGATTTAGATGTATGCAGTAAGAGATTGCTATTTAGGTGTATTTAATTTTGGATTGCTATTTAGATGTATTTAGTTTTGAATTGCTATTTAGATGTATTTAGTTTGGGATTGCTATTTAGATGTATGCAGTTAGAGATTGCTACTTAAATGTATTTAGTATTGGATTGCTATTTAGATGTATCGAGTTTGTGATTGTTATTTAGATGTATGTAGTTTGGGATTGCTATTTAGATGTACGCAGTTAGAGATTGCTTTTTACATGTATACAGTTAGAGATTGCTCTTTAGATGTATTTAGTTTGGGATTGCTATTTAGATGTATGTAGTTTGGGATTGCTATTTAGATGTATGTAGTTTGGGATTGCTATTTAGATGTATTTTATGTATTTTTTCGATTGCTATTTAGATGTATGTGGTTTGGGATTGCTATTTAGATGTATGTTGTTTGGGATTGCTATATAGATGTATGTAGTTTGGTATTGCTGTTTAGATGTATTTTATATACTTTTTCGATTGCTATTTAGATGTATTTTATATAGTTTTGGATTGCTATTTAGATATATTTTATGTAGTTTGCGATTGCTATTTAGATGTATTTTATGTAGTTTGAGATTGCTATTTAGATGTATGCAGTTAGAGATTGCTATTTAGATGTATTTATGTAGTTTGGGATTGCTGTTTAGATGTATTTTATGTAGTTTGGGATTGCTATTTAGGTGTATTTTATGTAGTTTGGGATTGCTATTTAGATATATTTTATGTAGTGTTTCGATTGCTATTTAGATATATTTTATGTAGTTTTTCGATTGCTATTTAGATATCTTTTATGTAGTTTTTCGATTGATATTTAGATGTATTTTATGTAGCTTTTGTTTGTTATTTAGATGTATGTAGTTAGAGATTGCTATTTAGATGTATTTAGTTTGGGATTGCTATTTATATATATTTTTGTAGTTTGGGATTACTGTTTAGATGTATTTTATGTAGTTTGGGATTGCTATTTAGGTGTATTTTATGTAGTTTTTCGATTGCTATTTAGATATCTTTTATGTAGTTTTTCGATTGATATTTAGATGTATTTTATGTAGCTTTTGTTTGTTATTTAGATGTATGTAGTTAGAGATTGCTATTTAGATGTATCTAGTTTGGGATTGCTATTTAGATGTATGTAGTTTGGGATTACTATTTAGATGTATGTAGTTTGGGATTGCTATTTAGATGTATCTAGTTTGGGATTGCTAGCTAGCTGTATTTAGTTTGGGATTGCTATTTAGATGTATGTAGTTTGGGATTGCTAGCTAGATGTATTTAGTTTGGGATTGCTATTTAGATGTATTAAATAGTTTGGGATTGCTATTTAGATATATTTTATGTAGTTTGGGATTGCTGTTTACATATATTTGATGTAGTTTGGGATTGCTGTTTAGATGTATTTTATGTAGTTTGGGATTGCTATTTAGATATATTTTATGTAGTTTGGGATTGCTGTTTACATATATTTGATGTAGTTTGGGATTGCTGTTTACATATATTTGATGTAGTTTGGGATTGCTGTTTAGATGTATTTTATGTAGTTTTTGATTGCTATTTAGATATATTTTATGTAGTTTTGGATTGCTATTTAGATGTATTTTATGTAGTTTTGGATTGCTATTTAGATGTATTTTATGCAGTTTGAGATTGATATTTGGATATATTTTATATAGTTTGGGATTGCTATTTAGATGTATTTTATGTAATTTGAGATTGATATTTAGATATATTTTATGTAGTTAGAGATTGCTATTTAGATATATTTTATGTAGTTTGGGATTGCTGTTTACATATATTTGATGTAGTTTGGGATTCCTGTTTAGATATATTTTATGTAGTTTGGGATTGCTATTTAGATATATTTTATGTAGTTTGGGATTGCTGTTTAGATGTCTTTTATGTAGTTTGGGATTGCTATTTAGATATATTTTTGTAGTTTGGGATTGCTATTTAGATGTATTTTATGTAGTTTGGGATTGCTATTTAGATATATTTTTGTAGTTTGGGATTGCTATTTAGATGTATTTTATGTAGTTTGGGATTGCTGTTTAGATATATTTTATATAGTTTTGGAATGCTATTTAGATATATTTTATGTAGTTTGGGATTGCTATTTAGATATATTTTATGTAGTTTGGGATTGCTATTTAGATATATTTTATGTAGTTTGGGATTGCTGTTTAGATGTATTTTATGTAGTTTGGGATTGCTATTTATATATATTTTTGTAGTTTGGGATTGCTGTTTAGATGTATTTTATGTAGTTTGGGATTGCTATTTAGATATATTTTTGTAGTTTGGGATTGCTATTTAGATGTATTTTATGTAGTTTGGGATTGCTATTTAGATATATTTTATACAGTTTTGGAATGCTATTTAGATATATTTTATGTAGTTTGGGATTGCTATTTAGATATATTTTATGTAGTTTAGGATTGCTATTTATATGTATTTTATGTAGTTTGGGATTGCTGTTTAGATATATTTTATGTAGTTTGGGATTGCTATTTAGATATATTTTATGTAGTTTGGGATTGCTATTTAGATGTATTTTATGTAGTTTGGGATTGCTATTTAGATATATTTTATGTAGTTTGGGATTGCTGTTTTGATGTATTGTATGTAGCTTGGGATTGCTATTTATATATATTTTATGTAGTTTGGGATTGCTATTTTAAAGTATTTTATGTAGTTTGGGATTGCTATTTAGATATATTTTATGTAGTTTGGGATTGCTATTTTGACGTATTGAATGTAGTTTGGGATTGCTATTTATATATATTTTATGTAGTTTGGGATTGCCATTTTGATGTATTTTATGTAGTTTGGGATTGCTATTTAGATATAGTTTATGTAGTTTGGGATTGCTATTTTGATGTATTGTATGTAGTTTGGGATTGCTATTTATATATATTTTATGTAGTTTGGGATTGCTATTTAGATATATTTTTGTAGTTTGGGATTGCTATTTAGATGTATTTTATGTAGTTTGGGATTGCTATTTAGATGTATTTTTGTAGTTTGGGATTGCTATTTAGATATGTTTTATGTAGTTTGGGATTGCTATTTTGATGTATTGTATGTAGTTTGGGATTGCTATTTATATATATTTTATGTAGTTTGGGATTGCTATTTTGATGTATTTTATGTAGTTTGGGATTGCTATTTAGATATATTTTATGTAGTTTGGGATTGCTATTTTGATGTATTGTATGTAGTTGGGGATTGCTATTTAGATATATTTTATGTAGTTTGGGATTGCTATTTAGATATATTTTTGTAGTTAGGGATTGCTATTTAGATGTATTTTATGTAGTTTGGGATTGCTATTTAGATATATTGTATGTAGTTTGGGATTGCTATTTATATATATTTTATGTAGTTTGGGATTGCTATTTAGATATATTTTTGTAGTTTGGGACTGCTATTTAGATATATTTTATGTAGTTTAGGATTGCTATTTAGATATATTGTATGTAGTTTGGGATTGCTATTTAGATATATTTTATGTAGTTTGGGATTGCTATTTATATATATTTTATGTAGTTTGGGAATGCTATTTATATGTATTTTGTAGTGTGGGATTGCTATTTAGATATATTTTATGTAGTTTGCGATTGCTATTTAGATATATTTTTGTAGTTTGGGGTTGCTATTTAGATATATTTTATGTCGTTTGGGATTGCTATTTAGATATATTGTATGTAGTTTGGGATTGCTATTTATATATATTTTATGTAGTTTGGGATTGCTATTTAGATATATTTTTGTAGTTTGGGATTGCTATTTAGATGTATTTTATATAGTTTGGGATTGCTATTTAGATGTATGTTTGTAGTTTGGGATTGCTATTTAGATATATTTTATATAGTTTGGGATTGCTATTTTGATGTATTGTATGTAGTTTGGGATTGCTATTTATTTATATTTTATGTAGTTTGGGATTGCTATTTAGATGTATTTTATGTAGTTTGGGATTGCTATTTAGATGTATTGTATGTAGTTTGGGATTGCTATTTAGATATATTTTATGTAGTTTGGGATTGCTATTTAGATATGTTTTATGTAGTTTGGGATTGCTATTTTGATGTATTGTATGTAGTTTGGGATTGCTATTTAGATATAGTTTATGTAGTTTGGGATTGCTATTTTGATATATTTTATTAAGTTTGGGATTGCTATTTAGATATATTTTATATAGTTTGGGATTGCTATTTAGATATATTTTATGTAGTGTGGGATTGCTATTTTGATGTATTGTATGTAGTTTGGGATTGCTATTTAGATATATTTTTGTAGTTTGGGATTAATATTTAGATGTATTTTATGTAGTTTGTGATTGCTATTTAGATATATTTTATATAGTTTTGGAATGCTATTTAGATATTTTTTATGTAGTTTGGGATTGCTATTTAGATATATTTTATGTAGTTTGGGATTGCTATTTAGATGTATTGTATGTAGTTTGGGATTGCTATTTAGATATATTTTATGTAGTTTGGGATTGCTATTTTGATGTATTTTATGTAGTTTTGGATTGCTATTTAGATATATTTTATGCAGTTTGGGATTGCTATTTTGATGTATTTTATGTAGTTTGGGATTGCTATTTAGATGTATTTTATATAGTTCGGGATTGCTATTTAGATGTATTTTATGTAGTTTGGGATTGCTATTTAGATGTATTTTATATAGTTTGGGATTGCTATTTATATGTATTTTCTGTAGTTTGGGATTGCTATTTAGATATATTTTATGTTTTTTGGGATTGCTATTTAGATATATTTTATGTAGTTTGGGATTGCTATTTAGATATATTTTATGTAGTTTGGGATTGCTATTTAGATGTATTTTATGTAGTTTGGGATTGCTATTTAGATATATTTTATATAGTTTTTGATTGCTATTTATATATATTTTATGTAGTTTGGGATTGCTATTTAGATATATTTTATGTAGTTTGGGATTGCTATTTAGATATATTTTATGTTGTTTCGGATTGCTGTTTAGATATATTTTATATAGTTTGGGATTGCTATTTATATATATTTTATGTAGTTTGGGATTGCTATTTAGATGTATTTTATGTAGTTTGGGATTGCTATTTAGATATATTTTATGTAGTTTCGGATTGCTGTTTACATATATTTGATGTAGTTTGGGATTGCTATTTAGATGTATTTTATGTAGTTTGGGATTGCTATTTATATGTATCTAGTTTGGGATTGCTAGCTAGATGTATTTAGTTTCGGATTGCTGTTTAGATGTATTTAGTTTGGGATTGCTATTTATATATATTTTTGTAGTTTGGGATTGCTGTTTTGATGTATTTTATGTAGTTTGGGATTGCTATTTAGATATATTTTTGTAGTTTGGGATTGCTATTTAGATGTATTTTATTTAGTTTGGGATTGCTATTTAGATATATTTTATATAGTTTAGGATTGCTATTTAGATATATTTTATGTAGTTTGGGATTGCTATTTAGATATATTTTATGTAGCTTGGGATTGCTATTTCGATTTATTTTATGTAGTTTGGGATTGCTATTTAGATATATTTTATATAGTTTGGGATTGCTATTTATATGTATTTTATATAGTTTGGGATTGCTATTTAGATGTATTTTATGTAGTTTGGGATTGCTATTTAGATGTATTTTATATAGTTTGGGATTGCTATTTATATGTATTTTCTGTAGTTTGGGATTGCTATTTAGATATATTTTCTGTAGTTTGGGATTGCTATTTAGATATATTTTATGTAGTTTGGGATTGCTATTTAGATATATTTTATGTAGTTTGGGATTGCTATTTAGATGTATTTTATGTAGTTTGGGATTGCTATTTAGATATATTTTATATAGTTTTGGATTGCTATTTATATATATTTTATGTAGTTTGGGATTGCTATTTAGATATATTTTATGTAGTTTGGGATTGCTATTTAGATATATTTTATGTAGTTTCGGATTGCTGTTTAGATATATTTTATATAGTTTGGGATTGCTATTTATATATATTTTATGTAGTTTGGGATTGCTATTTAGATGTATTTTATGTAGTTTGGGATTGCTTTTTAGATGTATTTTATATAGTTTGGGATTGCTATTTAGATGTATTTATGTAGTTTGGGATTGCTATTTAGATGTATTTTATATAGTTTGGTATTTCTATTTAGATATATTTTATGTAGTTTGGGATTGCTATTTAGATGTATTTTATATAGTTTGGGATTGCTATTTATATATATTTTCTGTAGTTTGGGATTGCTATTTAGATATATTTTATGTAGTTTGGGATTGCTATTTAGACATATTTTATGTAGTTTGGGATTGCTATTTAGATATATTTTATGTAGTTTGGGATTGCTATTTAGATGTATTTTATGCAGTTTGGGATTGCTATTTAGATATATTTTATATAGTTTTGGATAGCTATTTATATATATTTTATGTAGTTTGGGATTGCTATTTAGATATATTTTATATAGTTTTGGATTGCTATTTATATATATTTTATGTAGTTTCGGATTGCTGTTTACATATATTTGATGTAGTTTGGGATTGCTATTTAGATGTATTTTATGTAGTTTGGGATTGCTATTTATATGTATCTAGTTTGGGATTGCTAGCTAGATGTATTTAGTTTCTGATTGCTATTTAGATGTATTTAGTTTGGGATTGCTATTTATATATATTTTTGTAGTTTGGGATTGCTGTTTAGATGTATTTTATGTAGTTTGGGATTGCTATTTAGATATATTTTTGTAGTATGGGATTGCTATTTAGATGTATTTTATGTAGTTTGGGATTGCTATTTAGATATATTTTATATAGTTTTGGATTGCTATTTAGATATATTTTATGTAGTTTGGGATTGCTATTTAGATATATTTTATGTAGTTTGGGATTGCTATTTTGATGTATTTTATGTAGTTTGGGATTGCTATTTAGATATATTTTTGTAGTTTGGGATTGCTATTTAGATGTATTTTATGTAGTTTGGGATTGCTATTTATATATATTTTATGTAGTTTGGGATTGCTATTTAGATATATTTAATGTAGTATGGGATTGCTATTTAGATATATTTTATATAGTTTGGGATTGCTATTTAGATATATTTTATGTAGTTTAGGATTGCTATTTTGATGTATTTTATGTAGTTTGGGATTGCTATTTAGATGTATTGTATGTAGTTTGGGATTGCTATTTAGATGTATTTTATGTAGTTTGGGATTGCTATTTAGATATATTTTATGTAGTTTGGGATTGCTATTTTGATGTATTTTATGTAGTTTGGGATTGCTATTTAGATATATTTTATATAGTTTGGTATTGCTATTTAGATATATTTTATGTAGTTTGGGATTGCTATTTAGATGTATTATATAGTTTGGGATTGCTATTTAGATATATTTTATGTAGTTTGGGATTGCTGTTTACATATATTTGATGTAGTTTGGGATTGCTATTTAGATATATTTTATGTAGTTTTGGATTGCTATTTAGATGTATTTTATGTAGTTTGAGATTGCTGTTTAGATATATTTTATATAGTTGGGAATTGCTATTTAGATGTATTTTATGTAGTTTAGGATTGCTATTTAGATATATTTTATGTAGTTTGGGATTGCTATTTAGATATATTTTATGTAGTTTGGGATTGCTGTTTACATATATTTGATGTAGTTTGGGATTGCTGTTTAGATGTATTTTATGTAGTTTGGGATTGCTATTTAGATATATTTTATGTAGTTTGGGATTGCTGTTTACATATATTTGATGTAGTTTGGGATTGCTGTTTACATATATTTGATGTAGTTTAGGATTGCTGTTTAGATGTATTTTTTGTAGTTTTTGATTGCTATTTAGATATATTTTATGTAGTTTTGGATTGCTATTTAGATGTATTTTATGTAGTTTTGGATTGCTATTTAGATGTATTTTATGCAGTTTGAGATTGATATTTGGATATATTTTATATAGTTTGGGATTGCTATTTTGATGTATTTTATGTAGTTTGAGATTGATATTTAGATATATTTTATGTAGTTAGAGATTGCTATTTAGATATATTTTATGTAGTTTGGGATTGCTGTTTACATATATTTGATGTAGTTTGGGATTCCTGTTCAGATGTATTTTATGTAGTTTGGGATTGCTATTTAGATATATTTTATGTTGTTTGGGATTGCTATTTAGATGTATTTTATGTAGTTTGAGATTGATATTTAGATATATTTTATGTAGTTAGAGATTGCTATTTAGATATATTTTATGTAGTTTGGGATTGCTGTTTACATATATTTGATGTAGTTTGGGATTGCTGTTTAGATGTATTTTATGTAGTTTTGGATTGCTATTTAGATGTTTTATATAGTTTGGGATTGCTAGTTAGATGTATTTTATGTAGTTTGAGATTGATATTTAGATATATTTTATGTAGTTAGAGATTGCTATTTAGATATATTTTATGTAGTTTGGGATTGCTATTTAGATATATTTTATGTAGTTTGGGATTGCTATTTAGATATATTTTATGTAGTTTTGGATTGCTATTTAGATGTATTTTATGTAGTTTGAGATTGATATTTAGATATATTTTGTATAGTTTGGGATTGCTATTTAGATGTATTTTATGTAGTTTGGGATTGCTATTTAGATATATTTTATGTAGTTTAGGATTGCTATTTAGATATATTTTATGTAGTTTGGGATTGATGTTTAGATGTATTTTATGTAGTTTGGGATTGCTATTTAGGTGTATTTTATGTAGTTTGGGATTGCTATTTAGATGTATTTATGTAGTTTGGGATTGCTATTTAGGTGTATTTTATGTAGTTAGGGATTGTTATTTAGGTGTATTTTATGTAGTTTGGGATTGCTATTTAGATGTATGTAGTTTGGGATTGCTATTTAGATGTATCTAGTTTGGGATTGCTAGCTAGATGTATTTAGTTTCGGATTGCTGTTTAGATGTATTTAGTTTGGGATTGCTATTTATATATATTTTTGTAGTTTGGGATTGCTGTTTTGATGTATTTTATGTAGTTTGGGATTGCTATTTAGATATATTTTTGTAGTTTGGGATTGCTATTTAGATGTATTTTATTTAGTTTGGGATTGCTATTTAGATATATTTTATATAGTTTAGGATTGCTATTTAGATATATTTTATGTAGTTTGGGATTGCTATTTAGATATATTTTATGTAGCTTGGGATTGCTATTTTGATGTATTTTATGTAGTTTGGGATTGCTATTTAGATATATTTTATATAGTTTGGGATTGCTATTTATATGTATTTTATATAGTTTGGGATTGCTATTTAGATGTATTTTATGTAGTTTGGGATTGCTATTTAGATGTATTTTATATAGTTTGGGATTGCTATTTATATGTATTTTCTGTAGTTTGGGATTGCTATTTAGATATATTTTATGTAGTTTGGGATTGCTATTTAGATATATTTTATGTAGTTTGGGATTGCTATTTAGATATATTTTGTGTAGTTTGGGATTGCTATTTAGATGTATTTTATGTAGTTTGGGATTGCTATTTAGATATATTTTATATAGTTTTGGATTGCTATTTATATATATTTTATGTAGTTTGGGATTGCTATTTAGATATATTTTATGTAGTTTGGGATTGCTATTTAGATATATTTTATGTAGTTTCGGATTGCTGTTTAGATATATTTTATATAGTTTGGGATTGCTATTTATATATATTTTATGTAGTTTGGGATTGCTATTTAGATGTATTTTATGTAGTTTGGGATTGCTTTTTAGATGTATTTTATATAGTTTGGGATTGCTATTTAGATGTATTTATGTAGTTTGGGATTGCTATTTAGATGTATTTTATATAGTTTGGTATTTCTATTTAGATATATTTTATGTAGTTTGGGATTGCTATTTAGATGTATTTTATATAGTTTGGGATTGCTATTTATATGTATTTTCTGTTGTTTGGGATTGCTTTTTATATGTATCTAGTTTGGGATTGCTAGCTAGATGTATTTAGTTTCTGATTGCTATTTAGATGTATTTAGTTTGGGATTGCTATTTATATATATTTTTGTAGTTTGGGATTGCTGTTTAGATGTATTTTATGTAGTTTGGGATTGCTATTTAGATATATTTTTGTAGTTTGGGATTGCTATTTAGATGTATTTTATGTAGTTTGGGATTGCTATTTAGATATATTTTATATAGTTTTGGATTGCTATTTAGATATATTTTATGTAGTTTGGGATTGCTATTTAGATATATTTTATGTAGTTTGGGATTGCTATTTTGATGTATTTTATGTAGTTTGGGATTGCTATTTAGATATATTTTTGTAGTTTGGGATTGCTATTTAGATGCATTTTATGTAGTTTGGGATTGCTATTTATATATATTTTATGTAGTTTGGGATTGCTATTTAGATATATTTAATGTAGTATGGGATTGCTATTTAGATATATTTTATATAGTTTGGGATTGCTATTTAGATATATTTTATGTAGTTTGGGATTGCTATTTTGATGTATTTTATGTAGTTTGGGATTGCTATTTAGATATATTTTATGTAGTTTGGGATTGCTATTTTGATGTATTGTATTTAGTTTGGGATTGCTATTTATATATATTTTATGTAGTTTGGGATTGCTATTTTGATGTATTTTATGTAGTTTGGGATTGCTATTTAGGTGTATTATATAGTTTGGGATTGCTATTTAGATATATTTTATGTAGTTTGGGATTTCTATTTAGATATATTTTATGTAGTTTGGGATTGCTATTTTGATATATTTTTGTAGTTTGGGATTGCTATTTAGATGTATTTTATGTAGTTTAGGATTGCTATTTACATATATTGTATGTAGTTTGGGATTGCTATTTATATATATTTTATGTAGTTTGGGAATGCTATGTAGATATATTTTTGTAGTTTGGGATTGCTATTTAGATATATTTTTGTAGTTTGGGATTGCTATTTAGAAATATTTTATGTAGTTTGGGATTGCTATTTTGATATATTGTATGTAGTTTGGGATTGCTATTTATTTATATTTTATGTATTTTGGGATTGCTATTTAGATGTATTTTATGTAGTTTGGGATTGCTATTTAGATGTATTGTATGTAGTTTGGGATTGCTATTTATATGTATTTTATGTTGTTTGGGATTGCTATTTAGATATATTTTATGTAGTTTGGGATTGCTATTTAGATATATTTTATGTAGTTTGGGATTGCTATTTAGATATGTTTTAAGTAGTTTGGGATTGCTATTTTGATGTATTGTATGTAGTTTGGGATTGCTATTTAGATATATTTTATGTAGTTTGGGATTGCTATTTTGATATATTTTATGTAGTTTGGGATTGCTATTTAGATATATTTTATATAGTTTGGGATTGCTATTTAGATATATTTTATGTAGTTTGGGATTGCTATTTTGATGTATTGTATGTAGTTTGGGATTGCTATTTAGATATATTTTTGTAGTTTGGGATTGCTATTTAGATGTATTTTATGTAGTTTCGGATTGCTATTTAGATATATTTTATATAGTTTTGGAATGCTATTTAGATATATTTTATGTAGTTTGGGATTGCTATTTAGATATATTTTATGTAGTTTGGGATTGCTATTTAGATGTATTGTATGTAGTTTGGGATTGCTATTTAGATATATTTTATGTAGTTTGGGATTGCTATTTTGATGTATTTTATGTAGTTTTGGATTGGTATTTAGATATATTTTATGCAGTTTGGGATTGCTATTTTGATGTATTTCATGTAGTTTGGGATTGCTATTTAGATGTATTTTATATAGTTTGGGATTGCTATTTAGATGTATTTTATGTAGTTTGGGATTGCTATTTAGATGTATTTTATATAGTTTGGGATTGCTATTTATATGTATTTTCTGTAGTTTGGGATTGCTATTTAGATATATTTTATGTTGTTTGGGATTGCTATTTAGATATATTTTATGTAGTTTGGGATTGCTATTTAGATATATTATATGTAGTTTGGGATTGCTATTTAGATGTATTTTATGTAGTTTGGGATTGCTATTTAGATATATTTTATATAGTTTTGGATTGCTATTTATATATATTTTATGTAGTTTGGGATTGCTATTTAGATATATTTTATGTAGTTTGGGATTGCTATTTAGATATATTTTATGTTGTTTCGGATTGCTGTTTAGATATATTTTATATAGTTTGGGATTGCTATTTATATATATTTTATGTAGTTTGGGATTGCTATTTAGATGTATTTTATGTAGTTTGGGATTGCTATTTAGATATATTTTATGTAGTTTCGGATTGCTGTTTACATATATTTGATGTAGTTTGGGATTGCTATTTAGATGTATTTTATGTAGTTTGGGATTGCTATTTATATGTATCTAGTTTGGGATTGCTAGCTAGATGTATTTAGTTTCGGATTGCTGTTTAGATGTATTTAGTTTGGGATTGCTATTTATATATATTTTTGTAGTTTGGGATTGCTGTTTTGATGTATTTTATGTAGTTTGGGATTGCTATTTAGATATATTTTTGTAGTTTGGGATTGCTATTTAGATGTATTTTATTTAGTTTGGGATTGCTATTTAGATATATTTTATATAGTTTAGGATTGCTATTTAGATATATTTTATGTAGTTTGGGATTGCTATTTAGATATATTTTATGTAGCTTGGGATTGCTATTTTGATGTATTTTATGTAGTTTGGGATTGCTATTTAGATATATTTTATATAGTTTGGGATTGCTATTTATATGTATTTTATATAGTTTGGGATTGCTATTTAGATGTATTTTATGTAGTTTGGGATTGCTATTTAGATGTATTTTATATAGTTTGGGATTGCTATTTATATGTATTTTCTGTAGTTTGGGATTGCTATTTAGATATATTTTATGTAGTTTGGGATTGCTATTTAGATATATTTTATGTAGTTTGGGATTGCTATTTAGATATATTTTATGTAGTTTGGGATTGCTATTTAGATGTATTTTATGTAGTTTGGGATTGCTATTTAGATATATTTTATATAGTTTTGGATTGCTATTTATATATATTTTATGTAGTTTGGGATTGCTATTTAGATATATTTTATGTAGTTTGGGATTGCTATTTAGATATATTTTATGTAGTTTCGGATTGCTGTTTAGATATATTTTATATAGTTTGGGATTGCTATTTATATATATTTTATGTAGTTTGGGATTGCTATTTAGATGTATTTTATGTAGTTTGGGATTGCTTTTTAGATGTATTTTATATAGTTTGGGATTGCTATTTAGATGTATTTATGTAGTTTGGGATTGCTATTTAGATGTATTTTATATAGTTTGGTATTTCTATTTAGATATATTTTATGTAGTTTGGGATTGCTATTTAGATGTATTTTATATAGTTTGGGATTGCTATTTATATGTATTTTCTGTAGTTTGGGATTGCTATTTAGATATATTTTATGTAGTTTGGGATTGCTATTTAGATATATTTTATGTAGTTTGGGATTGCTATTTAGATATATTTTATGTAGTTTGTGATTGCTATTTAGATGTATTTTATGCAGTTTGGGATTGCTATTTAGATATATTTTATATAGTTTTGGATAGCTATTTATATATATTTTATGTAGTTTGGGATTGCTATTTAGATATATTTTATATAGTTTTGGATTGCTATTTATATATATTTTATGTAGTTTCGGATTGCTGTTTACATATATTTGATGTAGTTTGGGATTGCTATTTAGATGTATTTTATGTAGTTTGGGATTGCTATTTATATGTATCTAGTTTGGGATTGCTAGCTAGATGTATTTAGTTTCTGATTGCTATTTAGATGTATTTAGTTTGGGATTGCTATTTATATATATTTTTGTAGTTTGGGATTGCTGTTTAGATGTATTTTATGTAGTTTGGGATTGCTATTTAGATATATTTTTGTAGTATGGGATTGCTATTTAGATGTTTTTTATGTAGTTTGGGATTGCTATTTAGATATATTTTATATAGTTTTGGATTGCTATTTAGATATATTTTATGTAGTTTGGGATTGCTATTTAGATATATTTTATGTAGTTTGGGATTGCTATTTTGATGTATTTTATGTAGTTTGTAATTGCTATTTAGATATATTTTTGTAGTTTGGGATTGCTATTTAGATGTATTTTATGTAGTTTGGGATTGCTATTTATATATATTTTATGTAGTTTGGGATTGCTATTTAGATATATTTAATGTAGTATGGGATTGCTATTTAGATATATTTTATGTAGTTTGGGATTGCTATTTAGATATATTTTATGTAGTTTAGGATTGCTATTTTGATGTATTTTATGTAGTTTGGGATTGCTATTTAGATGTATTGTATGTAGTTTGGGATTGCTATTTAGATGTATTTTATGTAGTTTGGGATTGCTATTTAGATATATTTTATGTAGTTTGGGATTGCTATTTTGATGTATTTTATGTAGTTTGGGATTGCTATTTAGATATATTTTATATAGTTTGGGATTGCTATTTAGATATATTTTATGTAGTTTGGGATTGCTATTTAGATGTATTATATAGTTTGGGATTGCTATTTAGATATATTTTATGTAGTTTGGGATTGCTGTTTACATATATTTGATGTAGTTTGGGATTGCTATTTAGATATATTTTATGTAGTTTTGGATTGCTATTTAGATGTATTTTATGTAGTTTGAGATTGCTGTTTAGATATATTTTATATAGTTGGGAATTGCTATTTAGATGTATTTTATGTAGTTTAGGATTGCTATTAAGATATATTTTATGTAGTTTGGGATTGCTATTTAGATATATTTTATGTAGTTTGGGATTGCTGTTTACATATATTTGATGTAGTTTGGGATTGCTGTTTAGATGTATTATATAGTTTGGGATTGCTATTTAGATATATTTTATGTAGTTTGGGATTGCTGTTTACATATATTTGATGTAGTTTGGGATTGCTATTTAGATATATTTTATGTAGTTTTGGATTGCTATTTAGATGTATTTTATGTAGTTTGAGATTGCTGTTTAGATATATTTTATATAGTTGGGAATTGCTATTTAGATGTATTTTATGTAGTTTAGGATTGCTATTTAGATATATTTTATGTAGTTTGGGATTGCTATTTAGATATATTTTATGTAGTTTGGGATTGCTGTTTACATATATTTGATATAGTTTGGGATTGCTGTTTAGATGTATTTTATGTAGTTTGGGATTGCTATTTAGATATATTTTATGTAGTTTGGGATTGCTGTTTACATATATTTGATGTAGTTTGGGATTGCTGTTTACATATATTTGATGTAGTTTGGGATTGCTGTTTAGATGTATTTTATGTAGTTTTTGATTGCTATTTAGATATATTTTATGTAGTTTTGGATTGCTATTTAGATGTATTTTATGTAGTTTTGGATTGCTATTTAGATGTATTTTATGCAGTTTGAGATTGATATTTGGATATATTTTATATAGTTTGGGATTGCTATTTAGATGTATTTTATGTAGTTTGAGATTGATATTTAGATATATTTTATGTAGTTAGAGATTGCTATTTAGATATATTTATGTAGTTTGGGATTGCTGTTTACATATATTTGATGTAGTTTGGGATTCCTGTTTAGATGTATTTTATGTAGTTTGGGATTGCTATTTAGATATATTTTATGTAGTTTGGGATTGCTATTTAGATGTATTTTATGTAGTTTGAGATTGATATTTAGATATATTTTATGTAGTTAGAGATTGCTATTTAGATATATTTTATGTAGTTTGGGATTGCTGTTTACATATATTTGATGTAGTTTGGGATTGCTGTTTAGATGTATTTTATGTAGTTTTGGATTGCTATTTAGATGTTTTATGTAGTTTGGGATTGATATTTAGATATATTTTATGTAGTTTTGGATTGCTATTTAGATGTATTTTATGTAGTTTGAGATTGATATTTAGATATATTTTATGTAGTTAGAGATTGCTATTTAGATATATTTTATGTAGTTTTGGATTGCTATTTAGATATATTTTATGTAGTTTGGGATTGCTATTTAGATATATTTTATGTAGTTTTGGATTGCTATTTAGATGTATTTTATGTAGTTTGAGATTGATATCTAGATATATTTTGTATAGTTTGGGATTGCTATTTAGATGTATTTTATGTAGTTTGGGATTGCTATTTAGATATATTTTATGTAGTTTAGGATTGCTATTTAGATATATTTTATGTAGTTTGGGATTGATGTTTAGATGTATTTTATGTAGTTTGGGATTGCTATTTAGGTGTATTTTATGTAGTTTGGGATTGCTATTTAGATGTATTTATGTAGTTTGGGATTGCTATTTAGGTGTATTTTATGTAGTTAGGGATTGTTATTTAGGTGTATTTTATGTAGTTTGGGATTGCTATTTAGATGTATGTAGTTTGGGATTGCTATTTAGATGTATCTAGTTTGGGATTGCTAGCTAGATGTATTTAGTTTGGGATTGCTATTTAGATGTATTTAGTTTGGGATTGCTATTTATATATATTTTTGTAGTTTGGGATTGCTGTTTAGATGTATTTTATGTAGTTTGGGATTGCTATTTAGATATATTTTTGTAGTTTGGGATTGCTATTTAAATATATTTTATATAGTATTGGATTGCTATTTAGATATATTTTATGTAGTTTGGGATTGCTATTTAGGTGTATTTTATGTAGTTTGGGATTGCTATTTATATATATTTTATGTAGTTTGGGATTGCTATTTAGATATATTTTATGTAGTTTGGGATTGCTATTTAGATGTATTTTATGTAGTTTGGGATTGCTATTTAGATATATTTTATATAGTTTTGGATTGCTATTTATATATATTTTATGTAGTTTGGGATTGCTATTTAGATATATTTTATGTAGTTTGGGATTGCTATTTAGATATATTTTATGTAGTTTCGGATTGCTGTTTAGATATATTTTATATAGTTTGGGATTGCTATTTATATATATTTTATCTAGTTTGGGATTGCTATTTAGATGTATTTTATGTAGTTTGGGATTGCTTTTTAGATGTATTTTATATAGTTTGGGATTGCTATTTAGATGTATTTATGTAGTTTGGGATTGCTATTTAGATGTATTTTATATAGTTTGGTATTTCTATTTAGATATATTTTATGTAGTTTGGGATTGCTATTTAGATGTATTTTATATAGTTTGGGATTGCTATTTATATGTATTTTCTGTAGTTTGCGATTGCTATTTATATGTATCTAGTTTGGGATTGCTAGCTAGATGTATTTAGTTTCTGATTGCTATTTAGATGTATTTAGTTTGGGATTGCTATTTATATATATTTTTGTAGTTTGGGATTGCTGTTTAGATGTATTTTATGTAGTTTGGGATTGCTATTTAGATATATTTTTGTAGTTTGGGATTGCTATTTAGATGTATTTTATGTAGTTTGGGATTGCTATTTAGATATATTTTATATAGTTTTGGATTGCTATTTAGATATATTTTATGTAGTTTGGGATTGCTATTTATATATATTTTATGTAGTTTGGGATTGCTATTTAGATGTATTTTATGTAGTTTGGGATTGCTATTTACATATATTGTATGTAGTTTGGGATTGCTATTTATATATATTTTATGTAGTTTGGGAATGCTATGTAGATATATTTTTGTAGTTTGGGATTGCTATTTAGATATATTTTTGTAGTTTGGGATTGCTATTTAGAAATATTTTATGTAGTTTGTGATTGCTATTTAGATATATTGTATGTAGTTTGGGATTGCTATTTATATGTATTTTATGTAGTTTGGGATTGCTATTTAGATATATTTTATGTAGTTTGGGATTGCTATTTATATATATTTTATGTAGTTTGGGATTGCTATTTATATATATTTTTGTAGTTTGGGATTGCTATTTAGATATATTTTATGTTGTTTGGGATTGCTATTTAGATATATTTTTGTAGTTTGGGATTGCTATTTAGATATATTTTATGTAGTTTGGGATTGCTATTTAGATATATTGTATGTAGTTTGGGATTGCTATTTATATATATTTTATGTAGTTTGGGATTGCTATTTAGATATATTTTTGTAGTTTGGGATTGCTATTTAGATGTATTTTATGTAGTTTGGGATTGCTATTTAGATGTATTTTTGTAGTTTGGGATTGCTATTTAAATATATATTATGTAGTTTAAGATTGCTATTTTGATGTATTGTATGTAGTTTGGGATTGCTATTTATTTATATTTTATGTATTTTGGGATTGCTATTTAGATGTATTTTATGTAGTTTGGGATTGCTATTTAGATGTATTGTATGTAGTTTGGGATTGCTATTTATATGTATTTTATGTTGTTTGGGATTGCTATTTAGATATATTTTATGTAGTTTGGGATTGCTATTTAGATATATTTTATGTAGTTTGGGATTGCTATTTAGATATGTTTTAAGTAGTTTGGGATTGCTATTTTGATGTATTGTATGTAGTTTGGGATTGCTATTTAGATATATTTTATGTAGTTTGGGATTGCTATTTTGATATATTTTATGTAGTTTGGGATTGCTATTTAGATATATTTTATATAGTTTGGGATTGCTATTTAGATATATTTTATGTAGTTTGGGATTGCTATTTTGATGTATTGTATGTAGTTTGGGATTGCTATTTAGATATATTTTTGTAGTTTGGGATTGCTATTTAGATGTATTTTATGTAGTTTGGGATTGCTATTTAGATATATTTTATATAGTTTTGGAATGCTATTTAGATATATTTTATGTAGTTTGGGATTGCTATTTAGATATATTTTATGTAGTTTGGGATTGCTATTTAGATGTATTGTATGTAGTTTGGGATTGCTATTTAGATATATTTTATGTAGTTTGGGATTGCTATTTTGATGTATTTTATGTAGTTTTGGATTGGTATTTAGATATATTTTATGCAGTTTGGGATTGCTATTTTGATGTATTTCATGTAGTTTGGGATTGCTATTTAGATGTATTTTATATAGTTTGGGATTGCTATTTAGATGTATTTTATGTAGTTTGGGATTGCTATTTAGATGTATTTTATATAGTTTGGGATTGCTATTTATATGTATTTTCTGTAGTTTGGGATTGCTATTTAGATATATTTTATGTAGTTTGGGATTGCTATTTAGATATATTTTATGTAGTTTGGGATTGCTATTTAGATATATTATATGTAGTTTGGGATTGCTATTTAGATGTATTTTATGTAGTTTGGGATTGCTATTTAGATATATTTTATATAGTTTTGGATTGCTATTTATATATATTTTATGTAGTTAGGGATTGCTATTTAGATATATTTTATGTAGTTTGGGATTGCTATTTAGATATATTTTATGTTGTTTCGGATTGCTGTTTAGATATATTTTATATAGTTTGGGATTGCTATTTATATATATTTTATGTAGTTTCAGATTGCTATTTAGATGTATTTTATGTAGTTTGGGATTGCTATTTAGATATATTTTATGTAGTTTCGGATTGCTGTTTACATATATTTGATGTAGTTTGGGATTGCTATTTAGATGTATTTTATGTAGTTTGGGATTGCTATTTATATGTATCTAGTTTGGGATTGCTAGCTAGATGTATTTAGTTTCGGATTGCTGTTTAGATGTATTTAGTTTGGGATTGCTATTTATATATATTTTTGTAGTTTGGGATTGCTGTTTTGATGTATTTTATGTAGTTTGGGATTGCTATTTAGATATATTTTTGTAGTTTGGGATTGCTATTTAGATGTATTTTATTTAGTTTGGGATTGCTATTTAGATATATTTTATATAGTTTAGGATTGCTATTTAGATATATTTTATGTAGTTTGGGATTGCTATTTAGATATATTTTATGTAGCTTGGGATTGCTATTTTGATGTATTTTATGTAGTTTGGGATTGCTATTTAGATATATTTTATATAGTTTGGGATTGCTATTTATATGTATTTTATATAGTTTGGGATTGCTATTTAGATGTATTTTATGTAGTTTGGGATTGCTATTTAGATGTATTTTATATAGTTTGGGATTGCTATTTATATGTATTTTCTGTAGTTTGGGATTGCTATTTAGATATATTTTATGTAGTTTGGGATTGCTATTTAGATATATTTTATGTAGTTTGGGATTGCTATTTAGATATATTTTATGTAGTTTGGGATTGCTATTTAGATGTATTTTATGTAGTTTGGGATTGCTATTTAGATATATTTTATATAGTTTTGGATTGCTATTTATATATATTTTATGTAGTTTGGGATTGCTATTTAGATATATTTTATGTAGTTTGGGATTGCTATTTAGATATATTTTATGTAGTTTCGGATTGCTGTTTAGATATATTTTATATAGTTTGGGATTGCTATTTATATATATTTTATGTAGTTTGGGATTGCTATTTAGATGTATTTCATGTAGTTTGGGATTGCTTTTTAGATGTATTTTATATAGTTTGGGATTGCTATTTAGATGTATTTATGTAGTTTGGGATTGCTATTTAGATGTATTTTATGTAGTTTGGGATTGCTATTTATATATATTTTATGTAGTTTGGGATTGCTATTTAGATGTATTTTATATAGTTTGGGATTGCTATTTATATGTATTTTCTGTAGTTTGGGATTGCTATTTAGATATATTTTATATAGTTTGGGATTGCTATTTAGATGTATTTATGTAGTTTGGGATTGCTATTTAGATGTATTTTATGTAGTTTGGTATTTCTATTTAGATATATTTTATGTAGTTTGGGATTGCTATTTAGATGTATTTTATATAGTTTGGGATTGCTATTTATATGTATTTTCTGTAGTTTGGGATTGCTATTTAGATATATTTTATGTAGTTTGGGATTGCTATTTAGATATATTTTATGTAGTTTGGGATTGCTATTTAGATATATTTTATGTAGTTTGGGATTGCTATTTAGATGTATTTTATGCAGTTTGGGATTGCTATTTAGATATATTTTATATAGTTTTGGATAGCTATTTATATATATTTTATGTAGTTTGGGATTGCTATTTAGATATATTTTATATAGTTTTGGATTGCTATTTATATATATTTTATGTAGTTTCGGATTGCTGTTTACATATATTTGATGTAGTTTGGGATTGCTATTTAGATGTATTTTATGTAGTTTGGGATTGCTATTTATATGTATCTAGTTTGGGATTGCTAGCTAGATGTATTTTGTTTCTGATTGCTATTTAGATGTATTTAGTTTGGGATTGCTATTTATATATATTTTTGTAGTTTGGGATTGCTGTTTAGATGTATTTTATGTAGTTTGGGATTGCTATTTAGATATATTTTTGTAGTATGGGATTGCTATTTAGATGTATTTTATGTAGTTTGGGATTGCTATTTAGATATATTTTATATAGTTTTGGATTGCTATTTAGATATATTTTATGTAGTTTGGGATTGCTATTTAGATATATTTTATGTAGTTTGGGATTGCTATTTTGATGTATTTTATGTAGTTTGTAATTGCTATTTAGATATATTTTTGTAGTTTGGGATTGCTATTTAGATGTATTTTATGTAGTTTGGGATTGCTATTTATATATATTTTATGTAGTTTGGGATTGCTATCTAGATATATTTAATGTAGTATGGGATTGCTATTTAGATATATTTTATGTAGTTTGGGATTGCTATTTAGATATATTTTATGTAGTTTAGGATTGCTATTTTGATGTATTTTATGTAGTTTGGGATTGCTATTTAGATGTATTGTATGTAGTTTGGGATTGCTATTTAGATGTATTTTATGTAGTTTGGGATTGCTATTTAGATATATTTTATGTAGTTTGGGATTGCTATTTTGATGTATTTTATGTAGTTTGGGATTGCTATTTAGATATATTTTATATAGTTTGGGATTGCTATTTAGATATATTTTATGTAGTTTGGGATTGCTATTTAGATGTATTATATAGTTTGGGATTGCTATTTAGATATATTTTATGTAGTTTGGGATTGCTGTTTACATATATTTGATGTAGTTTGGGATTGCTATTTAGATATATTTTATGTAGTTTTGGATTGCTATTTAGATGTATTTTATGTAGTTTGAGATTGCTGTTTAGATATATTTTATATAGTTGGGAATTGCTATTTAGATGTATTTTATGTAGTTTAGGATTGCTATTTAGATATATTTTATGTGGTTTGGGATTGCTATTTAGATATATTTTATGTAGTTTGGGATTGCTGTTTACATATATTTGATGTAGTTTGGGATTGCTGTTTAGATGTATTATATAGTTTGGGATTGCTATTTAGATATATTTTATGTAGTTTGGGATTGCTGTTTACATATATTTGATGTAGTTTGGGATTGCTATTTAGATATATTTTATGTAGTTTTGGATTGCTATTTAGATGTATTTTATGTAGTTTGAGATTGCTGTTTAGATATATTTTATATAGTTGGGAATTGCTATTTAGATGTATTTTATGTAGTTTAGGATTGCTATTTAGATATATTTTATGTAGTTTGGGATTGCTATTTAGATATATTTTATGTAGTTTGGGATTGCTGTTTACATATATTTGATGTAGTTTGGGATTGCTGTTTAGATGTATTTTATGTAGTTTGGGATTGCTATTTAGATATATTTTATGTAGTTTGGGATTGCTGTTTACATATATTTGATGTAGTTTGGGATTGCTGTTTACATATATTTGATGTAGTTTGGGATTGCTGTTTAGATGTATTTTATGTAGTTTTTGATTGCTATTTAGATATATTTTATGTAGTTTTGGATTGCTATTTAGATGTATTTTATGTAGTTTTGGATTGCTATTTAGATGTATTTTATGCAGTTTGAGATTGATATTTGGATATATTTTATATAGTTTGGGATTGCTATTTAGATGTATTTTATGTAATTTGAGATTGATATTTAGATATATTTTATGTAGTTAGAGATTGCTATTTAGATATATTTTATGTAGTTTGGGATTGCTGTTTACATATATTTGATGTAGTTTGGGATTCCTGTTTAGATGTATTTTATGTAGTTTGGGATTGCTATTTAGATATATTTTATGTAGTTTGGGATTGCTATTTAGATGTATTTTATGTAGTTTGAGATTGATATTTAGATATATTTTATGTAGTTAGAGATTGCTATTTAGATATATTTTATGTAGTTTGGGATTGCTGTTTACATATATTTGATGTAGTTTGGGATTGCTGTTTAGATGTATTTTATGTAGTTTTGGATTGCTATTTAGATGTTTTATGTAGTTTAGGATTGATATTTAGATATATTTTATGTAGTTTTGGATTGCTATTTAGATGTATTTTATGTAGTTTGAGATTGATATTTAGATATATTTTATATAGTTTGGGATTGCTATTTAGATGTATTTTATGTAGTTTGAGATTGATATTTAGATATATTTTATGTAGTTAGAGATTGCTATTTAGATATATTTTATGTAGTTTGGGATTGCTATTTAGATATATTTTATGTAGTTTGGGATTGCTATTTAGATATATTTTATGTAGTTTTGGATTGCTATTTAGATGTATTTTATGTAGTTTGAGATTGATATCTAGATATATTTTGTATAGTTTGGGATTGCTATTTAGATGTATTTTATGTAGTTTGGGATTGCTATTTAGATATATTTTATGTAGTTTAGGATTGCTATTTAGATATATTTTATGTAGTTTGGGATTGATGTTTAGATGTATTTTATGTAGTTTGGGATTGCTATTTAGGTGTATTTTATGTAGTTTGGGATTGCTATTTAGATGTATTTATGTAGTTTGGGATTGCTATTTAGGTGTATTTTATGTAGTTAGGGATTGTTATTTAGGTGTATTTTATGTAGTTTGGGATTGCTATTTAGATGTATGTAGTTTGGGATTGCTATTTAGATGTATCTAGTTTGGGATTGCTAGCTAGTTGTATTTAGTTTGGGATTGCTATTTAGATGTATTTAGTTTGGGATTGCTATTTATATATATTTTTGTAGTTTGGGATTGCTGTTTAGATGTATTTTATGTAGTTTGGGATTGCTATTTAGATATATTTTTGTAGTTTGGGATTGCTATTTAAATATATTTTATATAGTATTGGATTGCTATTTAGATATATTTTATGTAGTTTGGGATTGCTATTTAGGTGTATTTTATGTAGTTTGGGATTGCTATTTATATATATTTTATGTAGTTTGGGATTGCTATTTAGATGTATTTTATGTAGCTTGGGATTGCTATTTAGATATATTTTATGTAGTTTGGGTTTGCTATTTATATATATTTTATGTAGTTTGGTTATTGCTATTTAGATGTATTTTATGTAGTTTGGGATGGCTATTTAGATGTATTTTATGTAGTTTGGGATTGCTATTTATATATATTTTATGTAGTTTGGGATTGCTATTTAGATGTATTTTATGTAGTTTGGGATTGCTATTTAGATGTATTTTATGTAGTTTGGGATTGCTATTTATATATATTTTATGTAGTTTGGGATTGCTATTTAGATGTATTTTATGTAGTTTGGGATTGCTATTTAGATGTATTTTATGTAGTTTGGGATTGCTATTTAGAAATAATTTATGTAGTTTGGGATTGCTATTTAGGTGTATTTTATGTAGTTTGGGATTGCTATTTATATATATTTTATGTAGTTTGGGATTGCTATTTAGATGTATTTTATGTAGTTTGGGATTGCTATTTAGATATATTTTATGTAGTTTGGGATTGCTATTTATATATATTTTATGTAGTTTGGGATTGCTATTTAGATGTATTTTATGTAGTTTGGGATTGCTATTTAGATATATTTTATGTAGTTTGGGATTGCTATTTATATATATTTTATTTAGTTTGGTTATTGCTATTTAGATGTATTTTATGTAGTTTGGGATTTCTATTTAAATATATTTTATATAGTTTAGGATTGCTATTTAGATATATTTTATGTAGTTTGGGATTGCTATTTTGATGTTTTTTATGTAGTTTGGGATTGCTATTTAGATATATTTTATATAGTTTGGGATTGCTATTTATATATATTTTATGTAGTTTGGGATTGCTATTTAGATGTATTTTATGTAGTTTGGGATGGCTATTTATATATATTTTATGTAGTTTGGGATTGCTATTTAGATGTATTTTATGTAGTTTGGGATTGCTATTTAGATATATTTTATGTAGTTTGGGATTGCTATTTATAAATATTTTATGTAGTTTGGGATTGCTATTTATATGTATTTTATGTAGTTTGGGATTGCTGTTTAGATGTTTTTTATGTAGTTTGGGATTGCTATTTAGATATATTTTATGTAGTTTGGGATTGCTATTTATATATATTTTATGTAGTTTGGGATTGCTATTTAGATATATTTTATGTAGTTTGGGATTGCTATTTAGATATATTTTATGTAGTTTGGGATTGCTATTTAGATGTATTTTATGTAGTTTGGGATTGCTATTTAGATATATTTTATGTAGTTTGGGATTGCTCTTTAGATATATTTTATGTAGTTTGAGATTGCTCTTTAGATATATTTTATGTAGTTTGGGATTGCTATTTACATATATTTTATGTAGTTTGGGATTGCTATTTAGATATATTTTATGTAGTTTGGGATTGCTATTTAGATATATTTTATGTAGTTTGGGATTGCTATTTACATATATTTTATGTCGTTTGGGATTGCTATTTAGATATATTTTATGTCGTTTGGGATTGCTATTTAGATATATTTTATGTCGTTTGGGATTGCTATTTAGATATATTTTATGTAGTTTGGGATTGCTATTTAGATATATTTTATGTAGTTTGAGATTGCTATTTAGATGTATTTCATGTAGTTTGGGATTGCTCTTTAGATATATTTTATGTAGTTTGGGATTGCTATTTAGATATATTTTATGAAGTTTGGGATTGCTATTTAGATATATTTTATGTAGTTTTGGATTGCTATTTAGATGCTTTTATGTAGTTTTGGATTGCTATTTAGATATATGTAGTTTGGGATTGCTATTTAGATATATGTAGTTTTGGATTGCTTTTTAGATATATTTATGATGTTTGGGATTGCTATATAGATTTATTTATGTAGTTTTGGATTGCTATTTAGATGTAATTTATGTAGTTTTGGATTGCTATTTAGATGTAATTTATGTAGTTTTGGATTGCTATTTATATGTATGTAGTTTTGGATTGCTATTTGGATGTATGTAGTTTGGGATTGCTATTTAGATTATGTAGTTTTGGATTGCTGTTTAGATTTTTGTAGTGTTGGATTGCTATTTAGATGTATGGAGGTTGGGATTGCTATTTGGATGTATGGAGGTTGGGAGTGCTATTTAGATATATTTTGTGTAGTTTGGAGTTGCTATTTAGATGTATTTTATCTAGTTTTGGATTGCTATTTAGATTATGTGGTTTAGGATTTTTATTAGATGTAGTTTATATAGTTTGGGATTGCTTTTAGATTATGTAGTTTAGGATTGTTATTTAGATATATGTAGTTTGGAATTGCTTTTTAGATAAATTGTTTGTAGTTTTGGATTGCTGTGTAGATATATGTAGTTTTGGATTGCTTTTAAGATGTATTTTATGTAGTTTGAGATTGCTATTAGATGTATTTTATGTAGCTTTGGACTGCTATTTAGATTATGTAGATTGATATTTCTTTTTAGATATATGTAGTTTGGAATCGCTATTTAGATATATTTTATGTAGTTTGTGATTGCTTTTTAGATATATATCGTTTTGGATTGCTATTTCGACGTATTTTATGTAGTTTTTGATTGCTTTTAAGATGTATTTTATGTAGTTTGAGATTGCTATTAGACGTATTTTATGTAGCTTTGGATTGCTATTTAGATTATGTAGATTGGTATTGCTTTTTAGATATATGTAGTTTGGGATTGATATTTAGATATATTTTATGTAGTTTGGGATTGCTTTTTAGATATATAAATAGTTTTGGATTGCTATTTCGACGTATTTGATGTAGTTTTTGATTGCTTTTTAGATGTATTTCATGTAGTTTGGCATTGCTATTTAGATATATTTTATCAAGTTTAGGATTGCTATTTAGATGTATTTTATATAGTTTTGGATTGATATTTAGATATATTTTATGTTATTGAATTGACAATGATGTAACTTTAATTCGAGGGAAGGATATGGAAATAATATTTAGAGTTATTTAGAAATCAAGAATTGTACTATAAGTTTATTATATGAATATAATTGTTTAAGATTGATGACAAGTATAAATTTATGATCACGAGTGTTTTTCGTAGTCGATCCCACCGGATGAAACATAGATTATGTATCCCATTTACAATTGTGCTGTTAGTATTTTTGATTAGTTTTAGTCGGTGTTGGGATGATATTTTGAGTCGTTGTTTGGATGACAATTTTTAGTCGGTGTTGGGATGATAATTTTAGACGGTGTTGAGATGATATTTGGAGTCGGTGTTGGAATAACATTTGGAATCACATCACAATTAATACTTCCAGGGTACTGTAGTTCTAGTCTATTTTTAGAACATTTTATCCTCTCTCCTTTTGGTGGTGATAGAAGAGTTATATTGATGCATGTTTGGTATGGATTTAAAGTTAATTGTTTATTCTTGAGAATAGGAGCTCTGGGAGTGGCTGTCTGTATGTATTTTGGCGACAGTGCACACTGTGTAATTAGGCCTTAGTGATGATCCGGAAGTGCAATCAGTGTTCTGTGTACATGCTGCTCTGTTTACAGTGCAGCCACTCAAAAAAATTCCATTCAACCCTTGACAAGAATTTCACCGTGAAGTCATCTTTGGGGATATTTTAGATTTTTATATGATTTGTATTGATTGTCACACTGTGGAAAGGTCAGTGCTGAGAAATATATGTAGAGAACATATAGTAAAATTAATTGTGATGTATGGCCATTTGAATCGATGTTGGGGTAATATTTGGAGTCGGTGTTGGGATGATATTTGGAGTCGGTGTTAGGATGATAATTGAAGTCGGTGTTGAGATGATATTTTTAGTCGGTGTTGGAATAATATTTGGAGTCGGTGTTAGGATGATATTTGTAGTCGGTATTGGATAATATTTGGATTCAGTGTTTGGATGATATTTGGAATAGGTGTTGGAATGATATTTTTACCCGGTGCTGGGATGAAATTGGAGTCGGTGTTAGGAGAATATGTTAATCGGTGCTGTGATGATAATTCTCATTCAGAGTATTTGTCCAGTGTCTAGGAGCAGACTTCATAGTGAACAGTTATCACATGACGTAATGGTAATATAGACTGGTTTCTTAAAATTTACGATCACTTACTTCATACCTCATATACGACTCTGAAAGCATATCGGTACACATGTTTAATAGTTTGAGATGGCATCTATTTTGTAATGGGTTTTTGGGTAATTTTGTTTATTACATGGTGCGAAACACTACTATTCAACTTCGTAAAGCTTACTAAGTTATACAAGTGTATAACAAGAAATCACCATTCAAGTGTGAAATTAGAGTCTCGAGTTGTGAGATTATTAAGTTATTGGAGAACAGTATATTTTGTATTTTCACAATTAGGAGTCTTTCAGTTGACAATTATTTTGTATTAGATTTATTGGTAAAGGATAAAACATTGGACTCTCTAAGTGACGCTCTATCAAGTGTTTTATTGGGATCGTTGGGAAAAGGGTAAAACATTGGACTCCATGTGACGCTCTAACAAGTGTTTTATTGGGTTCGTTGGGAAAATGGTAAAACATTGTAATCCAATTGACGCTATAACAAGTGTTTCACTGGATTCGTTGGGAAAAGGGTAAAACATTGAAATCCAATTGATGACCTATCAAGTGTTTTATTGGATTCGTTGGGAAAAGGGTAAAACTTTGGAATCCAATTGAAGCTCTATCAAGTGTTTTATTGGGTTCGTTGGGAAAAGGGTAAAACATTGGACTCCAAGTGACGCTCTAACAAGTGTTTTATTGGGTTCGTTGGAAAAATGGTAAAACATTGTAATCCAATTGACTCTATAACAAGTTTTTTATTGGATTCGTTGGGAAAAGGGTAAAACATTGGCATCCAGTTGATGCCCTATCAAGTGTTTTATTGGGTTTGTTGGGAAAAGGGTAAAACATTGGAATCCAATTGACGCTCTATCAAGTGTTTTATTGGGTTCGTTGGGAAAAGGGTAAAAGATTGGAACCCAATTGACGCTCTATCAAGTGATTTATTGGCTTCGTTGGGAAAAGAGTAAAACATTGAAATCCAATTGACGCTCTAACAGTTGTATTATGTTGTTCATTGGGAAGAGTCTAAAACAATGGACTCCAGGTCGCGCTCTAACACGTGTGCTATTCATTCGGCATGAGACCCTTTGTGTGTACATTAAGTTGTACGTAAGACAACAAACCAAACCTGAACATGACTTAAGAAGATATACGTAAATATTCTCTTAATCATGTACACAAGATATATCTGTCAGACACAAACACCCCATTGAATTACATATGTATTATATCCCTGTTTATACGTAACATATCTTCTTAATCATGTGCACAAGATATATTTGTCAGAACCCCATCAAATTCCCTATTTAGTATATCACTGTTTCAATGAATCGTAAGTAACATAAACAATAAGTATGATATTCGTGTGTGTATACCTAGTGTATGTACACCTAGACAGTTTATTCTTGTATACCTAGCGTATGTACACCTAGACAGTTTATTCTTGTATACCTAGCGTATGTACATATATACAGTTTATTCATGTATACCTAGCGTATGTACACCTAGACAGTTTATTCTTGTATAACTAGCGTATGTACTCCTAGACAGTTTATTCTTGTATACCTAGCGTATGTACTCCTAGACAGTTTATTCTTGTATACCTAGCGTATGTACACCTAGAAAGTTTATTCTTGTATACCTAGTGTATGGACACCTAGACAGTTTATTCTTGAAATCATTTGTTTTATTTAATCAAATTGTATCTAACAAAGTGTTTATATTTTTCATACTCAGATACTAGATGGTGTTATCACAGTAGCAAACAACATGTTGCAATTAGACCTTGGTATAATTCGTTCAGCCCAAGAAATCTCAAGTGCCTCGAACAGGTGAGAACGATTATCGTATTCTGCATTCACTAAATGCATTATACTTATTTTTACCTTCATATTGGAACTAGTTATTTTAATTTATATTATTCAATGCTTGGAATATTATTTCGTAAACGCTGGTCACAATTTCAATAAGCATCGTTTACAGATTCTCATTCCACAGGTTTGACTACATATTGAAATGCGAGTAGTCAAACATCTACAAAGTTTTCCTTACTTCTTCAGTCCACGAAGAGTTTTGGCAACCCAAAGAGTATACGGTCTCAAGTCCATCGAAACTTATTTACGTCAAAAAGCGACTTCATACTCAAAATTCGAATGACAGACATTGAATGAGTATGATCATCTTTCTTGGCATGCATAGTTCAAATGCAAGATATTGAATGACTTTGATCATCTTTCATGGCATGCATAGTTCACAATACCAGATATTAATTGATTTTTATCATCTTTCTTGGCATGCATAGTTCGAAGCGGAAAAATCACCTACACGTAACGTGACCTATTTATGAGTTTGTTCAATTAATTAAATTTCAAAAAACATAATCGGCTCCAATGCAACTAAAGTATGACATTTGTCTTCTTCTATGTTCTTTCCTTTATATAAATACATCTGGTCCATGTTTTGGAAATCTTTTCTCTTCTGTAAGTGATCGTTTGCCCGACAAGTAAGTTCAAGAACTCCCTACGAACTCCGCGGTACATAACGGGCTTCTAGATCATGTCGCGATGATAGGGAGAAGCACAAGTTTTTAATTAAATTCAATGATCATGACAACAGTTTTTATATAATCCGACGAATAATTCAAATCATAAGCCAAAAATGAATTTTATCAAAGGGAAAATGCGAAATCTTTTCCACTGTTCCAACCACGTATTATTGGTAGATTGGGCATGAAATTCGTATCAAACGTAGTAAAACAACGTTCGTGCCACATAACTTTTAAATTGATTTCCTAATCAACGACGGAAAGGAAGGAAACTTAAAATATTCAATACTTCTTATTGTTTTTTTCAGGATTATACGAGCGGTAGATGACATGTCAAATAATGTGAGCCTGTTGGACCAGGGAAATATAAGAATAATCCAACCCAACCTAGCGGTCGAAATCTGGGAACAAACTGAACCAAACGTCACTGGTCTAGAGTTCATTCAGTTTAACAGGACACCAATAGGAAATGGCTCCCTCAATACACTTAATACGGCACCAAAAAATCTAAACATAGTTGATGCCGCCATTTATATTGATCCAAAAGTTCTACAAGGTGCGTGTATTATCATAGTTAAATACTAATTATAATTCTTACATGAACATCCAAACTTTTAATACATTATTTTACAATGTTGACAGAGTTAGTATAAGCTGTAAGTTTCCAAACCATCTAACCATATGAAGATGTACTAGTAAGGAAGGGTCTTTTATATATGACACCTTTTGATTTCGAATTTATGCGACACATACCAAGTCTTTGTTACACTGTCCGTTATTTTTTTTTCATTATTTTACCTACTTTTATCCTCCTTTCCATGACTGATATTAATACCTTTTTAAATATCAACCTCCCCGAAATTCCTTCTCAAAAGTTGATAATATGTGTTCTGGGTATATGGGCAAAAGGGTATCAGACAATATGAGCATAATATAATCAAGCAATGTGGACATAATTGCATCAGGGTAGATGGGCATAAGTGTATATGGGCATAAGGGCATAAGTGCATATGTGTACATTGGCATAAGGGCATATGTGTATATTGGCATAAGGGCATATGGGTATATTGGCATAAGGGCATATGGGTATAATGGCATAAGTGCATATGGGTATATTGGCATAAGGGCATATGGGTATATTGGCATAAGGGCATATGGGTATATTGGCATAAGGGTATAAGGGTATATGGGCATAAGGGCATCAGGACTGATTAATTTAAAAATAACTGCTGTAACAACAACTTATTTTATTTACACGCTCAAAATGTAGTATTCATATATTTAGGTATTTCTTTCGTAATATTCTCTTAACCTCTTTGCAAATTTCCACTCGAGGCACAAACGTATGTAATGTTGATACAAAGAATTCATTGATAATCTCTATTTGAAAAGCAACAAAATAATTATTTATATTTTCTTTGTAAGCCGCTTTACAATGTTGTCTTGTGTCTATGTGACATAATTGACTCTTATTAAATATTAAGACTTTAGTTGGTATTTCTTTTTTAAATTGCATATATATATATATATATATATATATATATATATATATATATATATATATATATATATATATATATATATATATATATTTGCCTGATTGTTTCTTTTCGTTAACTTAAGGTTCTAAAAGTCGTCTTGCTATGCATGTCTACCATGAAAATAAAATGTTCGATGACAATACTGGTAGATACGAAACTATTAGCAGAGTTGTAGCAGCTAGGCTTTCTAAGAACGGAAAACCCTTTGCCAACTTGGAAGACAGTACCGTTACGGCAATATTTCTGCCATTCAAGGTTTGATTATACTATATTGTATTATATTGTATCATACTGTGTTGGGTTGCATTGTGTTGCGTTGCGTAGCATTGCATTGCATTGCATTGCATTGCATTGCATTGCATTGTATTGTATTGTATTGTATTGTATTGTATTGTATTGTATTGTATTGTATTGTATTGTATTGTATTGTATTGTATTGTATTGTATTGTATTGCATTGTATTGTATTGTATTGCATTGTGATGGGATGGGTTGTCTTGGGTTGTGTTGTGTTGGGTTGTGTTGTGTTGTTGTATTGTATTGTATTGTATTGTATTGTATTGTATTGTATTGTATTGTATTGTATTGTATTGTATTGTATTGTATTGTATTGTATTGTATTGTATTGTATTGTATTGTATTGTATTGTATTGTGTTGGGATAGGTTGGCTTGGGTTGGGTTGTGTTGGGTTGTGTTGGATTGTATTGTTTGTATTGTATTGTATTGTATTGTATTGTATTGTATTGTATTGTATTGTATTGTATTGTATTGTATTGTATTGTATTGTATTGTTTTGTATTGTATTGTATTGTATTGTATTGTATTGTATTGTATTGTATTGTATTGTATTGTATTGTATTGTATTGTATTGTATTGTATTGTATTGTATTGTATTGTATTGCATTGTATTGTATTGTGTTGTGATTGGTTGGCTTGGGCTGGGTTGTGTTGTGTTGGGTTGCATTGTATTGTATTGTATTGTATTGTATTGTATTGTATTGTATTGTATTGTATTGTATTGTATTGTATTGTATTGTATTGTATTGTATATTGTTTTGTATTCTATTGTATTGTATTCTATTGTATGATATTATATTGTATTGTATTGTGTTGTATTGTTTAGCATTGTATTGTATTGTATTGTATTGTATTGTGTTGTGTTGTGTTGTGTTGTGTTGTGTTGTGTTGTGTTGTGTTGTATTGTAGTGTATTGTATTGTATTGTATTGTATTGTATTGTATTGTATTGTATTGTATTATATTGTATTGTATTGTATTGTATTGTATTGTATTGTATTGTATTGTATTGTATTGTATTGTATTGTATTGTATTGTATTGTATTGTATTGTATTGTATTGTATTCCTATACATTGTCATAGCTGTTTAGGTTTGCGTTGTCTTACATCAAATCCTTTTGTGTTATGCTGTATTGTGTTGGGTTGCGTTATGCTTTGTATGTCGTAACATACTTTTTAATCTAATTATCTACATTTGAATCTTGTTTTGTATTCCACGTTCGCTAATGGGGATCCGAGTTACATCCATATTCAACAAGACATGGACTTTCAACGTATATATGATATCAACTTGGCCAAATGAAAGTTGTCTTTATCAATGGTTTACGCGAAAGAAATAATCGATAAGATCATCATTGTATGTTATTTAATAGAAAATATTAATTTGTACAATTTATGTAATGTATTAATTCTATCATTTATTTTGTTATTATTGAATACAGTGTAGTAATACTTACCATTTTAACATTATAATTATGTGATATAAAGTAGTAATTGTTGATGTCTTATATTATGCAATACAAATACAGTAATTCCTATCATTTTAATATTATACAATACAATGTCGAAATTCGTATTACAGCTATGAGAATGTATTATAAGAAGAAAAAATCTTTATGATTAAGTTCTATTCAAGCAAATTTTAAAAATAGCTACTCTGTGTTTTCTAATCCACACCTACGCGTTATGAAATATATAGAAATGCATTTAAGATTACGATATTGATGTTAGTATTACAATGCTGCTCTCGTAGAAGAACTTTAATAAAATACATCATGCATTTTGAATGGGTAATTTACATATTTGGAAGCAAGAACAAGTCGCTTTATTAAATTATTGCATGTATTCGGTATACATGTCTAATTTGATGTTTTACATAAAGGTTAAAAACTGGTGTAAGCGCGTAATGGGATATTGGAAAACCTCAGATATAAAAAGGCATAAATATGGAATTGGGAATTCGAACAATGCGATCATACACACGTCTTTATAGGTAATTGACTATCGTAAAAACACGGTAATAAATAGGCACACTTATGAAATTGGGAATTGTAATAACACGACTATAAAGAGACACACTTGTGTAATTGGGTATCGGAAGCATGCGGTTAACAGGCTACTGTAGTAACACGGTCATAAATCAAAATCCAGATAAAACGTGACCATTCAGGTTACGGTAGGATATACGAGTGCCACCATTAATTACATGTACAGATGATAAGTCATTAATTCATAAAAGAATACGCTATTTATGAACCAGGAGCATACGGATGTTGTGTGCGGTCATTGGAACTACACAAAGAATGAAAACGCAGGAGGCTGGTCAACGGAGGGTTGTATACATGGCGTGGATGATGGACGTCATATCTGCACGTGCAACCATCTCACAAACTTTGCTATCCTTATTGTAAGCTATATATTTGTGTAAATCTTTTGTTCCTGATAAGAAAAACCACTCTTTTTTTGCGATTTGTGTGTTCATTTAATATTAATACGCATTCAGAACTGATGATACAATCCACGTATTTTAAAAAGTGTACATGAAGTTGATATTAATACAATCTTGGGATTAATTATGGCTAGATTGGAATTAAATATGCAGACTAATCTGATAATATATGATAGATAATCTGATAATAGTTAATAGATAATCTGATAATATATAATAGATAATCTGATAATATATAACATATATTCTGATACTAGATTATATGTCATAGATAATATGATAATAGGTAATATATAATCTGCTAAAAGATAATAGATAATCTGATAATATATAACAGATAATCGGATAATAGATGATAGATAACATATACTAGATCCAAATTTATTCTCAATCGGAGCTTATTAAACATTAACAAATTTGGTGGTAGCTTTATGGATTTTCAATACCCTGGTCAGAAATAAGTTTCCCTCAGACTCGTATTCAGATGACTGTTTCCATTTTAATATATTAGTAATTTATACTTTGCTTTGAAAAAGTTAAAAGCCTAGCGAAAACTGTCATATTAGGTGTAGTATATGGGGATACACTAGTGACAATGGGAAATCCAGTCAAAAAGGTCGTGGGAACATCTAGAGACAAGGGGAATTTAACATGGGGAAATGTAACTTGGATCGAATGGGGAATTGAACATGGCGACAAGGATTGGGTCACTTTAGTGTCATTGGGACTTTAACGTTAAAAATGGGTATATCAAAATTAGTGTTAATGGGAATTTAACATGGGAATGTCGCATAGAGTTCTAAGGGAATTGAAAATTGGTGACTCCATTGTGTTTATAGGGTCAAAACTATTGATAGGGTAAAATGTACGTGTAAGGACAAGGGGCTGATAGGGACAAACATATATATATACATAAAGAAACAAATACACATTGAAACACACAGAAAAGAGTACAGAGATGTTCTAATCAAAGACCCACATATAATAAAAGTCTAAGATATGGGTTCAAAACATTTATTCAAGTATATACATGGGCTCTCTGACCTGTGCTTTAGTCTAAGCACTATCCATTTAAAACATTCAAATCTGGACATAGAACAAATCTATTCACATGTCATCTATTTCTTGGATCTAGAAAAAATACTTATAAAATTAAAGTTTATGCCTTCAAAAAAAAAACCTACTTTACATACAATGCATAAGCATTTCATATAAGAATGACACTTTTCATACAACAATTAATATCCATTTTTAAGATAAAAGCTAAACCAAAACAAGTAACAAACAATCAAATAGGGGAAAGTTGATGTTGCTTTCTATATCCGTCACACACATTGTTTATAATCTGGTCAGCTATCGCTTGTGTCCCAGCTTAGATGTTTCCATTACGTACCCCTTTCATTCCTAATCTGCTTGAGTCTTATGCTCGATACTTGATGTGTGAAATGATTCATCTTTCTCGCTTGGCAGTATTAGTCACAATGAACTATCGGTCTTGGACGATGTCCCTTTTAATATGCTGACCAACATCGACGTGACCTTACGGTAAAGTGAAGTGATTGGGAAGCCGCACTCTCTTCTGGTACACGATTTGATAGACTTTTCCAAAGACCTACTGACGATTTGGTGAGTGGGTAAACGTACGATCTTGTGCGGTTTATGGGTGGTAACTTTAAAAGTTTCATCCTGTCCAGACTTCAAGGCTTCTTTTAGCACGTCAAAGTTCACCACTCGACTGGTGCGATAATTGAAAGTTAATCCTTTCACTTTACATTCGGTGTGCATTTCTCCTTGACGGTTTCGGTATTCGTAGCCGTAATATCTAGGACCACCACTTGCAAAACTTACAATCTTGTCGTCGGGATGTTCATCTGTCCAGGCTCCTAAACGGTCTCCTTCGATATCATGGTGACGTTGACTGAGGCGATCGATGTAGATACAACTGTCCGTGTCAAAATACAGGACGCGATCTCCTAGGAGTTCTAACACTTCGTACAATTTTAAGCGAGCATGGGCTGTCACGTAAGCCGCAATGATGACATTTCTGCAAAGTCTAGTTCTTTTTCGTAAATGACTAAGATATCAAGTCCTCACGAATGACGTCCACGTGTTTGATGTATTTGGTTTTGTCGTGAATCATCTGGAAGTAGCGGGAAGGTTCGGACAAATACTCCGTCTTGGGTAAAGACGGTCGTTGTGCCATTTTAGCCCACAAGCAATTTAAAATCACTTTGGCAAACGATCGCCTTCCTTCGTTTTTCTCGATGTGGTCTAAAGTGACACCTTCCTGCTCCCTATATTTTTCTTTAAATTTCTTTTGGTCTTTGAGTGTGGCACCAGAAAGATAGTCGCTAGCGTCTTGTTTAAGTTTCAAAAAGGCATCTACGTAGTCTGCAAAAATACCTTTCCTTGTCTCATCGCCCTTGCGGTATTGTTGTGTCTTGGGAAAGTGGTAAATTTCGTGCATTTCTAACAGTCGATATCCCAAGTCTGGAGCTTTAAACAATTCCACGCTAACCCACGTTCCTGTCAAGGCGCGTTCTTCCTGGCTGTGCTGACAAGGTTGGTCTTGGTTGCACGTTTCACACAAGTTCGACACAAAGGAAACATCTGTTTCCCTTGGCAATGGTGAGGTAAAACGGAATGGTACAAGTCCGTAGGAGGCAAGACTTTGCACTTGATCAATCCTTCGTACTGTTGAATGTGGTCCAGGTGAATGTGTTCTGTAATCAATTGTGGATGCCCTACGGGAAAGTGACAATATTTGCACACGTAAGGATACAGCGAACACATGTCCAAGTATTTGATTTATTTTCTCTTCTCTTCGTCCGCCTGGTACAGCAAACATGTGGCATTAATTCGTCCTCCGTACAAACTATCCAGGGGATTCAGTGGATCCACGAACTTGTAACTTTCCGCAATGCGTTTAAACTCTGGATCGGTTTTCAAACGGTGATCGTACTCATGTTCCCACTTTTCCACCTAGTAGTCTGGTACAAGTCTTCCATGGTCCGTTGTAAAAACTGATTTGTGGTGTCATTTTGAGAGTAACACATTTGACATCTGTGAAATAAGCATCCGTTCAACTCGTACACGATCTAAGGGTTTTCTAAGTCCCAGCCATCCACCGAATACGTTTCGATGGTCTTTTCACCTCCTCCGTTGCGGGCGTGTTTGATACATTTGTTTTCCTTGTCACACAAATAATGTAGCCAGCATAGGGATTTGACCGAGTATTGACGTTTGACAAGGTTCGTCGTTTGAGGGCTTATGACAGCCAGGGTGTTTTGAGGCATGAATCAATGGCAGTACACTAAAGAACACGCTTTGACGATGGTACAAGCTTCTTTCAAAGGATCGATCCCTCCGTGCTCCATGAAGAATTCTCGAAATTTTCCACAATAACGTCGTAAAATGTCCACGTCAGCTCGACAATATTTTAACATTTCTTCCTGAAAGTCGAAGGGGTCCGAGGCGTGTGTCTGGTACCAAGCGAATAAAATTTCTCGTTGTTCGGTACGCATGTTGTCGGGGTCGTAATAGAGAGCCTCAGGCAAATGGGGCAGAACGGCACGTTGATTGGTTTCGGTGTTGAAAAAATACGGGGGGAAATAACCTTTGGCCATTTCTGGCATTCCAAACGTTTTAGGCATGCGACTCAAAGCATGGCCAAGTAACTCATCGAATCGTTAAACTGCACTTGTCCCACTTGCATGTAAATGATTTTGGCTCCGTTCAAAGTCACTTTAGGACGTTCGGTACTTTGTTCCGAATATTATCTGAGCATAAATTGCCCATCGTATCCCGGGAAAGTGTGAGCCATTACCGTGGCATGGCGATGACAATCTCCGTAACGTTCGATGTCTTCTTGACTCCACGTCTCGGCGAGGGGGTTTAAGATCCATTGGGCAAAATCGACCAAGGTGTTTGACCCTCGAAATATTTTTTCACGTCCTCCAGGAATCTTGCTACAGTGAGGGCAATGATTAAAGATAGGCTCTTTGATGCACTTCTCGCACGCTCGGTGAGTCACGCAGAAATTAGGAATGTGAATACCGGTGTCGTGCATGCATTCGAAATCAAAAAAAGATAAAAATTTCCTTTCTTCTGGTCATCTTCTTGTTGGGGTTGGTATTTGTGAATGAAGCATTCGTGTTCCAAATCCACGATTTGGCGACAAATGTGACATCGTTTCTTACCTCGACAAACGTGAAACTTGGCAATATTGGTACGTATGCCTCGTCCACAAGCAGGGCACAATCTCAGCTATTGACAAGCACGTTTCTGCTGTGAACCTTGCATCTTCAAATGTTGTTGGTAACAGGTAGGACTGACAAAAGTGCGCTGACAAACAGGGCAATGCACTCTTTCGTGTCCTTCTCCAGACAATGTTTAGAGGCCAAACATCTCTCACATTTTGATCCAAAATGCTTGTGTTGTTCTCGATTGTTATAACCATGGTCATATTTTTCACAGTAGTAACCGTATCTCAGAAATCCAGTGATGCTGGTAATGGTATCAAAATGCTCATCGTGACGTGAATGTATTTTCCGTGTTTGAAATCGTTGCCTCAAAACAAAAGAGGTCCACGCACTTCTTGAGGGTGCACTTTCAAGGTGTAACGTAGATCCAAGACGACTTGCAATTTATGCATTTCTCGAATTCCGCAAGGGGTGTCTTTGGATATCCCCGCTTGCTGTAACAGGAGTTCTGCTTCACTTCCTTGTTTGGCTCGGTCCTATCGTTGAATAGTTTTCCAGGCTCTGTTCCATTCTGCCGTGTCGTTCTTGTTGGCATACGTTCGTCCCACGACGACAGCAGGGGATAAACACATCTGGTCTTGAGGATTGTTAATTCGGACGAGACTTAGTTTGGTGTTGCGAAGATTGTCGACCAATAATATTTGTTTTGCGTCCTGTACCCTGTGGAAGTGACACGTGGGTCATGAACAGTGTTGCTTTTCCATCGGCGATGTAAAACTTGTCGTTGGATTGTTGCACATGTTGAATCTTGTCGGTGACTTTGGAAGGTGTCATTTCAGATGGACTGCTAAACTCGATCCAAAAAGGCGACTTCAAACCGTCGTGATGAATGGACAGTGTCAAGCGATCGTCTTCTTTGCATTGGCATCGTAGTTTCAGTGAGGTAAACAAAGAATCCCATAAATCGGTGATGAAACCTTCTGATTTCTCCATAGGTACGTCCGACTTGAAATCTTTAATTTTCACCGTATACCAGTAGGCCGTAGTTCTAAATTTTCTAGAGGAGCGTTTCTCCGTCTCACGAATGTGGTAATACTTTTCGGGTGATGCTGGTGGACTTTGATTAAGAATATGCTCTCTCGGTCTGGCCCCAGACATGGAAGGTATCGGTTCAGGTTCGCTCATGTCTTCGATTTCAGCGAACACTTCTTTACGTGTATGAGGCGATACATCACGTCGCTGCCTCTTACCTTCTTCTTCTCTCTCACTGAAATCGTGTGATCGTTTCATCTCAGTTACTGATTTAGACATTATTTAACCAAGTTTTCACGAAATTTACCGCTTTCCCAAGACACAACAATACCGCAAGGGCGACGAGACACGGAAAGGTATTTTTGCAGACTACGTAGATGCCTTTTTGAAACTAAAACAAGACGCTAGCGGCTATCCTGTCTGGTGCAACACTCCCGAAAGCCAAAAGAAATGCAAAGAAACATATAGGGAGCAGAAAGGTATCACTTTAGACCACATCGAGAAAAACGAAGGAAGGTGATCGTTTGCCAAAGTGATGTTAAATTGCTTGTGGGCTAAAATGGCACAACGACCGTCTTTACCCAATACGGAGTATTTGTCCGAACCTTCCCGCTACTTCCAGATGATTCACGACAAAACCAAATACATCAAATACGTGGACGTCATTCGTGGGGACTTGATCTAAATTACGAAAAAGAACTAGACTTTGCAGAAGCCAACAAATTTGGAAATGTCATCATTGCGGCTTACGTGACAGCCCATGCTCGCTTAAAATTGTACGAAGTGTTAGAACTCCTAGGAGATCGCGTCCTGTATTTTGACACGGACAGTTGCATCTACATCGATCGCCTCAGTCAACGTCACCATGATATCGAATGAGACCGTTTAGGAGCCTGGACAGATGAACATCCCGACGACAAGATTATAAGTTTTGCAAGTGGTGGTCCTAGATATTACGGCTACGAATACCGAAACCGTCAAGGAGAAATGCACACCGAATGTAAAGTGAAAGGATTAACTTTCAATTATCGCACCAGTCGAGTGGTGAACTTTGACGTGCTAAAAGAAGCCTTGAAGTCTGGACAGGATGAAACTTTTAAAGTTACCACCCATGAACCGCACAAGATCGTACGTTTACCCACTCACCAAATCGTCAGTAGGTCTTTGGAAAAAGTCTATCAAATCGTGTACCAGAAGAGAGTGCGGCTTCCCAATCACTTCACTTTACCGTAAGGTCACGTCGATGTTGATCAGCATATAAAAAAGAGATATCGTCCAAGACCGATAGTTCATTGTGACTAACACTGCCAAGCGAGAAATATGAAGACCAATAGTTCATTGTGATTAACACTGCCAAGCGAGAAAGATGAATCATTTCACACACCAAGTATCGAACGTAAGACTCAAGCAGATTACGAATGAAAGTGGTACGTAATGGGAAACATCTACAATGGGACACAAGCGATAGCTGACCAGATTTTAAACAATGTGTGTGACGGATATAGAAAGCAACATCAACTTTCTCCTATTTGATTGCTTGTTACTTGTTTTGGTTTAGCTTTTTTCTTAAAAATGGATATTAATTGTTGTATGAAAAGTGTCATTCTTATGTGAAGTGCTTATGCATTGTATGTAAAGTAGGGTCTTTTTTTGAAGGCATAAACTTTAATTTTAAAAGTATTTTTTCTAGATCCAAGAAACAGATAACATGTGAATAGATTTGTTCCTTGTCCAGATTTGAATGTTTTAAATGGATAGTGCTTAGACTAAAGCACAGGCCAGAGAGCCCATGTATATACTTGAATAAATGTTTTGAACCCATATCTTAGACTTTTGATATTTGTGGGTCTTTGATTAGAACATCTCTGCACTCTTTTCTGTGTGTTTCAATGTGTATTTGTTTCTTTATGTATATATATGTTTGTCCCTATCAGCCCCTTGTCCTTACACGTACATTTTACCCTATCAATAGTTTTGACCCTATAAACACAATGGAGTCACCAATTTTCAATTCCCTTAGAACTCTATGCGACATTCCCATGTTAAATTCCCATTAACACTAATTTTGATATACCCATTTTTAACGTTAAAGTCCCAATGACACTAAAGTGACCCAATCCTTGTCGCTATGTTCAATTCCCCATTCGCTCCAAGTTACATTTCCCCATGTTAAATTCCCCTTGTCTCTAGATGTTCCCACGACCTTTTTGACTGGATTTCCCATTGTCGCTAGAGTATCCCCATATACTACTATCATGCCTGTCTTGCTAATATTTCCTCCCGGAAAAAGGTAACAAAGCTGAATTATTCAAAATATTTGCTATCAAGTGAATACATTATTCAAATTAACAATGTCAACTTAAGAATGGTGAACAGAATGAAGGAGGTTGATGGTACAACTATTAATAAATATTGATACATGTGTATTGCCATTACACATTTTAGTACAATTATCCTTGATATAGGACTCTAAGTATCAACGCTTTTGGAAAATAAAAACTGCCACCAAAGATCAAAATAATGTGATTATATATGTTATACCATAGATCAACATAATGTGATAATATACGTTATAGCAAATATCGAAATACTGTGATAAAATATGTTATAGCAAAGGTCGAAATAATGTGATAATATGCGTTATAGCAAATATCGAAATACTGTGATGATATATGTTATAGCAAAGATCGAAATACTGTGATAATATATGTTATAGCAACATCTGTATGACCCAAACCTCTTACTTCAGTGTATGATATCGATATGAACTCATTTCAAGACTGACGTAAAAAAGATAATTAAAACTTCTATAGTTTTGATAATCTCAATGATTCATTTCAAGATTGACGTGAGAAAGATAATTACAACTTCTATAGTTTTGATAATCTCAATGACTCATTTTAGGATTGACGTAAAATGATAAATAAAACTTCTATAGTTTTAATAATCACAATAATAGTTAACTGAATGAATATGGTAAATACAATAAAGGTATATACAATATTGGTAAACATCAGTGACAGACGATATGTCGTAGAAATACAGCACATTATTTATGTTGCATGAACAATTTTCTTAAAAACGTGTGTCCTCTTTAAAAGGTCTATAACATACAATTTCCCTTTTGTTTCGGACAAATATAGTCAGAGTTCTTTCGTCTGTACAAATTGTATGAATTTAGAATTACTCATTTAACAATTGTTTTTTTTTTTTGTTGTTTTCTTCAATGAAGATTATTGACAAGGTAAATTTCCCCATATATTTTATGCACCGACATACCATCTACATCATTCATGGTCAAAGTGACCAACAGACCCATGGTCGTACCATCGTTGTACAACAGGCCCATAGTTGTAAAAACGTTGTACCACATGCTCATGGTCGTACCAAAGTTGTACCACAAATAAAAGTACATACAATATATACTTCAAACAGTCATTAACAATAAGTATATATTATCTGGCCGCCATCAGTAGCAAGTATACATGGTTAGGAAGGCAAATTTTGTAATAATCTTGAATAAACGTTTACAGTCTACATGACGGATTACTACATAAAAGGAATGCAAAATACAATTCCGATAGAGAGACTTTCCATAATAAGTATTCACATAGTGTAGAATTTATTAACTTTATTGCAACACTTTACACTATTGGCCATATTGAAAGATTTTACACTACACTAGCAAGTATACATGGTTAAGAAGGAAACATTTGTAATACTCTTGAATAAAAGCTAGCAGTCTACATGAGTACAGAAAAGGAATGCAAAATAAAATTCCGGTACAGAGACTTTCAATAATCTGCATTCACATATTGTAGACTTTAATGAAGAAAACGAACGAGAAGATGTAAAAAGTATTTACTTGAATTAACCAAAACTCATCGTACCAATAACGATTGAAATAATTAGATCTTTGGTGTGTAACCAGAAACATTGGCGCACTATTGAAGATGGGAATGCATGTACACAACGAAATTCGGCAGACAGTGGTTAAAGTGTTTAAGATGTATTTATTGCAATCCTTCGTTTCAATTTGATGGTTTCCTTTGTATCGTTACCTAATTTCTTTGCTTTTTTCAGGACCTTCAGCCGGACCGGAGAATATCAGAAGCTGACAAATTAGCATTAGGAATAATCACCAAGATAGGTCTTGGAGTGTCTATTGGGGGACTGGGTCTCACAGTCTTATCCTTCTTAACGTTCAGGTAAAAAACCTCTTTTCTCTTCAGCAATATATCATGCCGAGTCTAAATACCTTCGGAGCACTAATACTGCCTTGCAAATACGGTTCTCCCAAGCGATATTTTCGCCTGAAACGAGAAATATATCTGTCTATTTAGGTGCTCCTATACTTGATATAGTGATTGGTATCCTACACTTGATAAGTGATAGGTATCCCTACACTTGATATAGTAATTGGAATCCCTACACATGATATAGTGATTGGTATCCTACACTTGATATAGTGCTTGGTATCACACATTTGATATAGTGATTGGTATCCTTACACTTGATATAGTGATTGGTATCCTTACACTTGATATAGTGAGTGGTATCCTACACTTGATATAGTGATTGGTATCCTACACTTGATATAGTGATTGGTATCCTACACTTGATATAGTGATTGGTATCCTTACACTTGTTATAGTGATTGGTATCCTTAAACTTGATATAGTGATTGGTATCCTACACTTGATATGGTGATTGGAATCATACACTTGATATAGTGATTGGTATCCTTACACTTGATATAGTGATTGGTATCCTACACTTGATATAGTGCTTGGTATCCTACACTATATACAGTACTTGGAATCCTACACTTGATATAGTGATTGGTATCCTTACACTTGATATAGTGATTGGTATCGTAGCACTTGATATAGTGATTGGTATCCTACACTTGATATAGTGATTGGTATCCTACACTTGATAGAGTGATTGGTATCCTACACTTGAAATAGTGATTGGTATCCAACACATGATTTAGTGATTGGTATCCTACACTTGATATAGTGATTGGTATCCTACACTTGATATAGTGATTGGTATCCTTATATTTGATATAGTGATTGGTATCCTACACTTGATATAGTGATTGGTATCCTACACTTGATATAGTGATTGGTATCCTACACATGAGAATAGTGATTGGTATCATTACACTTGATATAGTGATTCGTATCCTATACTTGATATAGTGATTGGTATCCTACACTTCATATAGTGATTGGTATCCTTACACTTGATATAGTGATTGGTATCCTACACTTGATATAGAGACTGGTATCATACACTTCATATAGTGATTGGTATGCTACACTTGATATAGTGATTGGTATCATACACTTGATATAGTGATTGGTATTCTACACTTGATATAGTGATTGGTATTCCTACACTTAATAAAGTGATTGGTATCCTTACTCTTTATATAGTGCTTGGTATCCTACATTTGATAGAGTGATTGGTATCCTTACACTTGATATAGTGATTGGTATCATACACTTGATATAGTGATTTGTATCCTACACTTGATATAGTGTTTGGTATACTACACTTGATATAGTGATTGGTATCCTTACACTTGATATAGTGATTGGTATTCCTACACTTGATATAATGATTGGTATCGTTACACTTGATATAGTGATTGGTATCCTACACTTGATATACTGATTGGTATGCTACACTTGATATAGTGATTGGTATCCTACACTTGATATAGTGCTTGGTATCCTATACTTGATATAGTAATTGGTATCCTTACATTTGATATAGTGATTGGTATCCTACACTTGATACAGTGATTGGTATCTTACACTTGATATTGTGATTGGTATCCCTACACTTGATATAGTGATTAGTATCCCTATACTTGATATAGTGATTGGTATCCTTACACTTGATATAGTGATTGGTATCATACACTTGATATAGTGATTGGTATCCATACACTTGATATAGTGATTGGTATCCTACACTTGATACAGTGCTTGGAATCCTACACTTGATATAGTGATTGGTATCCTTACACTTGATATAGTGATTGATATCCTACACCTGATATAGTGATTAGTATCATACACTTGATACAGTGATTGGTATCCCTACACTTGATATAGTGATTGCTATCCCTACACTTGATATAGTGATTGGTATACTTATACTTGATATAGTGATTGGTATCCTACATTTGATACAGTGATTGGTATCCTGATATTTGATATAGTGATTGGTATCGTTGCACTTGATATAGTGATTGGTATCCTACACTTGATATAGTGATTGGTATCCTACACTTGATAGAGTGATTGGTATCCTACACTTGATATAGTGATTGGTATCCAACACATGATTTAGTGATTGGTATACTACACTTGATATAGTGATTGGTATCCTACACTTGATATAGTGATTCGTATCCTTATATTTGATATAGTGATTGGTATCCTACACTTGATATAGTGATTAGTATCCTACACTTGATATAGTGATTGGTATCCTCCACACGATAATAGTGATTGGTATCATTACACATGATATAGTGATTCGTATCCTACACTTGATATAGTGATTGGTATCCTACACTTCATATAGTGATTGGTATCCTTACACTTGATATAGTGATTGGTATCCTACACTTGATATAGTGATTGGTATCATACACTTGATATAGTGATTGGTATGCTACACTTGATATAGTGATTGGTATCATACACTTGATATAGTGATTAGTATGCTATACTTGAAATAGTGATTGGTATCCCTACACTTAAGAAAGTGATTGGTATACCTACTCTTTATATCGTGCTTGGTATCCTTCATTTTATATAGTGATTGGTATATTTACACTTGATATAGTGATTGGTATCCTACACTTGGTATAGTGATTGGTATCCTACACTTGATATAGTGTTTGGTATACTACACTTGATATAGTGATTGGTATCCTTACACTTGATATAGTGATTGGTATTCCTACACTTGATATAGTGATTGGTATCGTTACACTTGATATAGTGATTGGTATCCTACACTTGATATACTGATTGGTATGCTACATTTGATATAGTGATTGGTATCCTACACTTGATATAGTGCTTGGTATCCTATACTTGATATAGTAATTGGTATCCTTACATTTGATATAGTGAATGGTATCCTACACTTGATACAGTGATTCGTATCCTACACTTGATATAGTGATTGGTATCCCTACACTTGATATATTGATTGGTATTCCTACACTTAATATAGTGATTGGTATCCTTACACTTGATATAGTGATTGGTATCATACACTTAATATAGTGCTTGGTATCACACACTTGATATAGTGATTGGTATCCTTACAATTGAGATAGTGATTGGTATCCTTACACTTGATATAGTGAGTGGTATCCTACACTTGATATAGTGATTGGTATCCTACACTTGATATAGTGATTGGTATCCTACGCTTGATATAGTGATTGTTATCCTTACACTTGTTATAGTGATTGATATCCTTAAACTTGATATATTGATTGGTATCCTACACTTGATATGGTGATTGGAATCAAACACTTGATATAGTGATTGGTATCCTTACACTTGATATAGTGATTGGTATCCTACACTTGATATAGTGCTTCGTTTCCTTACACTTGATGTAGTGATTGGTATCCAACACTTGATACAGTACTTGGAATCCTACACTTGATATAGTGATTGGTATCCTTACACTTGATATAGTGATTGATATCCTACACTTGATATAGTGATTGGTATCATACACTTGATATAGTGATTGGTATCCCTACACTTGATATAGTGATTGGTATCCCTACACTTGATATAGTGATTATTATACTTATACTTGATATAGTGATTGGTATCCTACACTTGATATAGTGATTGGTATCCTGACATTTGATATAGTGATTGGTATCGTAGCACTTGATATAGTGATTGGTATCCTACACTTGATATAGTGATTGGGATCCTACACTTGATAGAGTGATTGGTATCCTACACTTGATATAGTGATTGGTATCCAAAACATGATTTAGTGATTGGTATCCTACACTTGATATAGTGATTGGTACCCTACACTTGATATAGTGATTGGTATCCTTATATTTGATATAGTGATTTGTATCCTACACTTGATATAGTGATTGGTATCCTACACTTAATATAGTGATTGGTATCCTACACATGAGAATAGTGATTGGCATCATTACACTTGATATAGTGATTCGTACCCTATACTTGATATAGTGATTGGTATCCTACACTTCATATAGTGATTGGTATCCTTACACTTGATATAGTGATTGGTATCCTACACTTGATATAGAGACTGGTATCATACACTTGATATAGTGATTGGTATGCTACACTTGATTTAGTGATTGGTATCATACACTTGATATAGTGATTGGTATTCTACACTTGATATAGTGATTGGTATCCCTACACTTAATAAAGTGATTGGTATCCCTACTCTTTATATCGTGCTTGGTATCCTTCATTTGATATAGTGATTGGTATCCTTACACTTGATATAGTGATTGGTATCCTACACTTGATATAGTGATTGGTATGCTACACTTGATATAGTGTTTGGTATACTACACTTGATATAGTGATTGGTATCCTTACACTTGATATAGTGATTGGTATTCCTACACTTGTTATAGTGATTAGTATCGTTACACTTGATATAGTGATTGGTATCCTACACTTGATATACTGATTGGTATGCTACATTTGATATAGTGATTGGTATCCTACACTTGATATAGTGCTTGGTATCCTATACTTAAGATAGTAATTGGTATCCTTACATTTGATATAGTGATTGGTATCCTACACTTGATACAGTGATTGGTATCCTACACTTGATATAGTGATTGGTATCCCTACACTTGATATATTGATTGGTATTCCTACACTTGATATAGTGATTGGTATCCTTACACTTGATATAGTGATTGGTATCCTACACTTGATATAGTGATTGGTATCACACACTTGATATAGTGATTGGTATCCTTACAATTGAGATAGTGATTGGTATCCTTACACTTGATATAGTGAGTGGTATCCTACACTTGATATAGTGATTGGTATCCTACACTTGATATAGTGATTGGTATCCTACGCTTGATATAGTGATTGTTATCCTTACACTTGTTATAGTGATTGATATCCTTAAACTTGATATAGTGATTGGTATCCTACACTTGATATGGTGATTGGAATCAAACACTTGATATAGTGATTGGTATCCTTACACTTGATATAGTGATTGGTATCCTACACTTGATATAGTGCTTCGTATCCTTACACTTGATGTAGTGATTGGTATCCTTACACTTGAAATAGTGATTGATATCCTACACTTGATATAGTGATTGGTATCATACACTTGATATAGTGATTGGTATCCCTACACTTGATATAGTGATTGGTATCCCTACACTTGATATAGTGATTATTATACTTATACTTGATATAGTGATTGGTATCCTACACTTGATATAGTGATTGGTATCCTGACATTTGATATAGTGATTGGTATCGTAGCACTTGATATAGTGATTGGTATCCTACACTTGATATAGTGATTGGTATCCTACACTTGATAGAGTGATTGGTATCCTACACTTGATATAGTGATTGGTATCCAAAACATGATTTAGTGATTGGTATCCTACACTTGATATAGTGATTGGTATCCTACACTTGATATAGTGATTGGTATCCTTATATTTGATATAGTGATTTGTATCCTACACTTGATATAGTGATTGGTATCCTACACTTAATATAGTGATTGGTATCCTACACATGAGAATAGTGATTGGCATCATTACACTTGATATAGTGATTCGTACCCTATACTTGATATAGTGATTGGTATCCTACACTTCATATAGTGATTGGTATCCTTACACTTGATATAGTGATTGGTATCCTACACTTGATATAGAGACTGGTATCATACACTTGATATAGTGATTGGTATGCTACACTTGATTTAGTGATTGGTATCATACACTTGATATAGTGATTGGTATTCTACACTTGATATAGTGATTGGTATCCCTACACTTAATAAAGTGATTGGTATCCCTAATCTTTATATCGTGCTTGGTATCCTTCATTTGATATAGTGATTGGTATCCTTACACTTGATATAGTGATTGGTATCCTACACTTGATATAGTGATTGGTATGCTACACTTGATATAGTGTTTGGTATACTACACTTGATATAGTGATTGGTATCCTTACACTTGATATAGTGATTGGTATTCCTACACTTGTTATAGTGATTGGTATCGTTACACTTGATATAGTGATTGGTATCCTACACTTGATATACTGATTGGTATGCTCCATTTGATATAGTGATTGGTATCCTACACTTGATATAGTGCTTGGTATCCTATACTTAAGATAGTAATTGGTATCCTTACATTTGATATAGTGATTGGTATCCTACACTTGATACAGTGATTGGTATCCTACACTTGATATAGTGATTGGTATCCCTACACTTGATATATTGATTGGTATTCCTACACTTGATATAGTGATTGGTATCCTTACACTTGATATAGTGATTGGTATCCTACACTTGATATAGTGATTGGTATCACACACTTGATATAGTGATTGGTATCCTACGCTTGATACAGTGATTGTTATCCTTACACTTGTTATAGTGATTGATATCCTTAAACTTGATATAGTGATTGGTATCCTACACTTGATATGGTGATTGGAATCAAACACTTGATATAGTGATTGGTATCCTTACACTTGATATAGTGATTGGTATCCTACACTTGATATAGTGCTTCGTATCCTTACACTTGATGTAGTGATTGGTATCCTACACTTGATACAGTACTTGGAATCCTACACTTGATATAGTGATTGGTATCCTTACACTTGATATAGTGATTGATATCCTACACTTGATATAGTGATTGGTATCATACACTTGATATAGTGATTGGTATCCATACACTTGATATAGTGATTGGTATCCCTACACTTGATATAGTGATTATTATACTTATACTTGATATAGTGATTGGTATCCTACACTTGATATAGTGATTGGTATCCTGACATTTGATATAGTGATTGGTATCGTAGCACTTGATATAGTGATTGGTATCCTACACTTGATATAGTGATTGGTATCCTACACTTGATAGAGTGATTGGTATCCTACACTTGACATAGTGATTGGTATCCAAAACATGATTTAGTGATTGGTATCCTACACTTGATATAGTGATTGGTATCCTACACTTGATATAGTGATTGGTATCCTTATATTTGATATAGTGATTTGTATCCTACACTTGATATAGTGATTGGTATCCTACACTTAATATAGTGATTGGTATCCTAGACATGAGAATAGTGATTGGCATCATTACACTTGATATAGTGATTCGTACCCTATACTTGATATAGTGATTGGTATCCTACACTTCATATAGTGATTGGTATCCTTACACTTGACATAGTGATTGGTATCCTACACTTGATATAGAGACTGGTATCATACACTTGATATAGTGATTGGTATGCTACACTTGATTTAGTGATTGGTATCGTACACTTGATATAGTGATTGGTATTCTACACTTGATATAGTGATTGGTATCCCTACACTTAATAAAGTGATTGGTATCCCTACTCTTTATATCGTGCTTCGTATCCTTCATTTGATATAGTGATTGGTATCCTTACACTTGATATAGTGATTGGTATCCTACACTTGATATAGTGATTGGTATGCTACACTTGATATAGTGTTTGGTATACTACACTTGATATAGTGATTGGTATCCTTACACTTGATATAGTGATTGGTATTCCTACACTTGATATAGTGATTGGTATCGTTACACTTGATATAGTGATTGGTATCATACACTTGATATACTGATTGGTATGCTACATTTGATATAGTGATTGGTATCCTACACTTGATATAGTGCTTGGTATCCTATACTTGATATAGTAATTGGTATCCTTACATTTGATATAGTGATTGGTATCCTACACTTGATACAGTGATTCGTATCCTACACTTGATATAGTGATTGGTATCCTTACACTTGATATAGTGATTGGTATCCTACACTTGATATAGAGACTGGTATCATACACTTGATATAGTGATTGGTATGCTACACTTGATTTAGTGATTGGTATCATACACTTGATATAGTGATTGGTATTCTACACTTGATATAGTGATTGGTATCCCTACACTTAATAAAGTGATTGGTATCCCTACTCTTTATATCGTGCTTGGTATCCTTCATTTGATATAGTGATTGGTATCCTTACACTTGATATAGTGATTGGTATCCTACACTTGATATAGTGATTGGTATGCTACACTTGATATAGTGTTTGGTATACTACACTTGATATAGTGATTGGTATCCTTACACTTGATATAGTGATTGGTATTCCTACACTTGTTATAGTGATTAGTATCGTTACACTTGATATAGTGATTGGTATCCTACACTTGATATACTGATTGGTATGCTACATTTGATATAGTGATTGGTATCCTACACTTGATATAGTGCTTGGTATCCTATACTTAAGATAGTAATTGGTATCCTTACATTTGATATAGTGATTGGTATCCTACACTTGATACAGTGATTGGTATCCTACACTTGATATAGTGATTGGTATCCCTACACTTGATATATTGATTGGTATTCCTACACTTGATATAGTGATTGGTATCCTTACACTTGATATAGTGATTGGTATCCTACACTTGATATAGTGATTGGTATCACACACTTGATATAGTGATTGGTATCCTTACAATTGAGATAGTGATTGGTATCCTTACACTTGATATAGTGAGTGGTATCCTACACTTGATATAGTGATTGGTATCCTACACTTGATATAGTGATTGGTATCCTACGCTTGATATAGTGATTGTTATCCTTACACTTGTTATAGTGATTGATATCCTTAAACTTGATATAGTGATTGGTATCCTACACTTGATATGGTGATTGGAATCAAACACTTGATATAGTGATTGGTATCCTTACACTTGATATAGTGATTGGTATCCTACACTTGATATAGTGCTTCGTATCCTTACACTTGATGTAGTGATTGGTATCCTTACACTTGAAATAGTGATTGATATCCTACACTTGATATAGTGATTGGTATCATACACTTGATATAGTGATTGGTATCCCTACACTTGATATAGTGATTGGTATCCCTACACTTGATATAGTGATTATTATACTTATACTTGATATAGTGATTGGTATCCTACACTTGATATAGTGATTGGTATCCTGACATTTGATATAGTGATTGGTATCGTAGCACTTGATATAGTGATTGGTATCCTACACTTGATATAGTGATTGGTATCCTACACTTGATAGAGTGATTGGTATCCTACACTTGATATAGTGATTGGTATCCAAAACATGATTTAGTGATTGGTATCCTACACTTGATATAGTGATTGGTATCCTACACTTGATATAGTGATTGGTATCCTTATATTTGATATAGTGATTTGTATCCTACACTTGATATAGTGATTGGTATCCTACACTTAATATAGTGATTGGTATCCTACACATGAGAATAGTGATTGGCATCATTACACTTGATATAGTGATTCGTACCCTATACTTGATATAGTGATTGGTATCCTACACTTCATATAGTGATTGGTATCCTTACACTTGATATAGTGATTGGTATCCTACACTTGATATAGAGACTGGTATCATACACTTGATATAGTGATTGGTATGCTACACTTGATTTAGTGATTGGTATCATACACTTGATATAGTGATTGGTATTCTACACTTGATATAGTGATTGGTATCCCTACACTTAATAAAGTGATTGGTATCCCTAATCTTTATATCGTGCTTGGTATCCTTCATTTGATATAGTGATTGGTATCCTTACACTTGATATAGTGATTGGTATCCTACACTTGATATAGTGATTGGTATGCTACACTTGATATAGTGTTTGGTATACTACACTTGATATAGTGATTGGTATCCTTACACTTGATATAGTGATTGGTATTCCTACACTTGTTATAGTGATTGGTATCGTTACACTTGATATAGTGATTGGTATCCTACACTTGATATACTGATTGGTATGCTCCATTTGATATAGTGATTGGTATCCTACACTTGATATAGTGCTTGGTATCCTATACTTAAGATAGTAATTGGTATCCTTACATTTGATATAGTGATTGGTATCCTACACTTGATACAGTGATTGGTATCCTACACTTGATATAGTGATTGGTATCCCTACACTTGATATATTGATTGGTATTCCTACACTTGATATAGTGATTGGTATCCTTACACTTGATATAGTGATTGGTATCCTACACTTGATATAGTGATTGGTATCACACACTTGATATAGTGATTGGTATCCTACGCTTGATACAGTGATTGTTATCCTTACACTTGTTATAGTGATTGATATCCTTAAACTTGATATAGTGATTGGTATCCTACACTTGATATGGTGATTGGAATCAAACACTTGATATAGTGATTGGTATCCTTACACTTGATATAGTGATTGGTATCCTACACTTGATATAGTGCTTCGTATCCTTACACTTGATGTAGTGATTGGTATCCTACACTTGATACAGTACTTGGAATCCTACACTTGATATAGTGATTGGTATCCTTACACTTGATATAGTGATTGATATCCTACACTTGATATAGTGATTGGTATCATACACTTGATATAGTGATTGGTATCCCTACACTTGATATAGTGATTGGTATCCCTACACTTGATATAGTGATTATTATACTTATACTTGATATAGTGATTGGTATCCTACACTTGATATAGTGATTGGTATCCTGACATTTGATATAGTGATTGGTATCGTAGCACTTGATATAGTGATTGGTATCCTACACTTGATATAGTGATTGGTATCCTACACTTGATAGAGTGATTGGTATCCTACACTTGACATAGTGATTGGTATCCAAAACATGATTTAGTGATTGGTATCCTACACTTGATATAGTGATTGGTATCCTACACTTGATATAGTGATTGGTATCCTTATATTTGATATAGTGATTTGTATCCTACACTTGATATAGTGATTGGTATCCTACACTTAATATAGTGATTGGTATCCTAGACATGAGAATAGTGATTGGCATCATTACACTTGATATAGTGATTCGTACCCTATACTTGATATAGTGATTGGTATCCTACACTTCATATAGTGATTGGTATCCTTACACTTGACATAGTGATTGGTATCCTACACTTGATATAGAGACTGGTATCATACACTTGATATAGTGATTGGTATGCTACACTTGATTTAGTGATTGGTATCGTACACTTGATATAGTGATTGGTATTCTACACTTGATATAGTGATTGGTATCCCTACACTTAATAAAGTGATTGGTATCCCTACTCTTTATATCGTGCTTCGTATCCTTCATTTGATATAGTGATTGGTATCCTTACACTTGATATAGTGATTGGTATCCTACACTTGATATAGTGATTGGTATGCTACACTTGATATAGTGTTTGGTATACTACACTTGATATAGTGATTGGTATCCTTACACTTGATATAGTGATTGGTATTCCTACACTTGATATAGTGATTGGTATCGTTACACTTGATATAGTGATTGGTATCATACACTTGATATACTGATTGGTATGCTACATTTGATATAGTGATTGGTATCCTACACTTGATATAGTGCTTGGTATCCTATACTTGATATAGTAATTGGTATCCTTACATTTGATATAGTGATTGGTATCCTACACTTGATACAGTGATTCGTATCCTACACTTGATATAGTGATTGGTATCCCTACACTTGATATATTGATTGGTATTCCTACACTTAATATAGTGATTGGTATCATTACACTTGATATAGTGATTGGTATCATACACTTGATATAGTGCTTGGTATCACACACTTGATATAGTGATTGGTATCCTTACAATTGAGAGAGTGATTGGTATCCTTACACTTGATATAGTGAGTGGTATCCTACACTTGATATAGTGATTGGTATCCTACACTTGATATAGTGATTGGTATCCTACGCTTGATATAGTGATTGTTATCCTTATACTTGTTATAGTGATTGATATCCTTAAACTTGATATAGTGATTGGTATCCTACACTTGATATGGTGATTGGAATCAAACACTTGATATAGTGATTGGTATCCTTACACTTTATATAGTGATTGGTATCCTACACTTGATATAGTGCTTCGTATCATTACACTTGATGTAGTGACTGGTATCCTACACTTGATACAGTACTTGGAATCCTACACTTGATATAGTGATTGGTATCCTTACACTTGATATAGTGATTGATATCCTACACTTGATATAGTGATTGGTATCATACACTTGATATAGTGATTGGTATCCCTACACTTGATATAGTGATTGGTATCCCTACACTTGATATAGTGATTATTATCCTGACATTTGATATAGTGATTGGTATCGTAGCACTTGATATAGTGATTGGTATCCTACACTTGATATAGTGATTGGTATCCTACACTTGATAGAGTGATTGGTATCCTACACTTGATATAGTGATTGGTATCCAAAACATGATTTAGTGATTGGTATCCTACACTTGATATAGTGATTGGTATCCTACACTTGATATAGTGATTGGTATCCTTATATTTGATATAGTGATTTGTATCCTACACTTGATATAGTGATTGGTATCCTACACTTAATATAGTGATTGGTATCCTACACATGAGAATAGTGATTGGCATCATTACACTTGATATAGTGATTCGTTCCCTATACTTGATATAGTGATTGGTATCCTACACTTGATATAGTGCTTGGTATCCTATACTTAAGATAGTAATTGGTATCCTTACATTTGATATAGTGATTGGTATCCTACACTTGATACAGTGATTGGTATCCTACACTTGATATAGTGATTGGTATCCCTACACTTGATATATTGATTGGTATTCCTACACTTGATATAGTGATTGGTATCCTTACACTTGATATAGTGATTGGTATCCTACACTTGATATAGTGATTGGTATCACACACTTGATATAGTGATTGGTATCCTTACAATTGAGATAGTGATTTGTATCCTTACACTTGATATAGTGAGTGGTATCCTACACTTGATATAGTGATTGGTATCCTACACTTGATATAGTGATTGGTATCCTACGCTTGATATAGTGATTGTTATCCTTACACTTGTTATAGTGATTGATATCCTTAAACTTGATATAGTGATTGGTATCCTACACTTGATATGGTGATTGGAATCAAACACTTGATATAGTGACTGGTATCCTTACACTTGATATAGTGATTGGTATCCTACACTTGATATAGTGCTTCGTATCCTTACACTTGATGTAGTGATTGGTATCCAACACATGATACAGTACTTGGAATCCTACACTTGATATAGTGATTGGTATCCTTACACTTGAAATAGTGATTGATATCCTACACTTGATATCGTGATTGGTATCATACACTTGATATAGTGATTGGTATCCCTACACTTGATATAGTGATTGGTATCCCTACACTTGATATAGTGATTATTATACTTATACTTGATATAGTGATTGGTATCCTACACTTGATATAGTGATTGGTATCCTGACATTTGATATAGTGATTGGTATCGTAGCACTTGATATAGTGATTGGTATCCTACACTTGATATAGTGATTGGTATCCTACACATGATAGAGTGATTGGTATCCTACACTTGATATAGTGATTGGTATCCAAAACATGATTTAGTGATTGGTATCCTACACTTGATATAGTGATTGGTATCCTACACTTGATATAGTGATTGGTATCCTTATATTTGATATAGTGATTTGTATCCTACACTTGATATAGTGATTGGTATCCTACACTTAATATAGTGATTGGTATCCTACACATGAGAATAGTGATTGGCATCATTACACTTGATATAGTGATTCGTACCCTATACTTGATATAGTGATTGGTATCCTACACTTCATATAGTGATTGGTATCCTTACACTTGATATAGTGATTGGTATCCTACACTTGATATAGAGACTGGTATCATACACTTGATATAGTGATTGGTATGCTACACTTGATTTAGTGATTGGTATCATACACTTGATATAGTGATTGGTATTCTACACTTGATATAGTGATTGGTATCCCTACACTTAATAAAGTGATTGGTATCCCTAATCTTTATATCGTTCTTGGTATCCTTCATTTGATATAGTGATTGGTATCCTTACACTTGATATAGTGATTGGTATCCTACACTTGATATAGTGATTGGTATGCTACACTTGATATAGTGTTTGGTATACTACACTTGATATAGTGATTGGTATCCTTACACTTGATATAGTGATTGGTATTCCTACACTTGTTATAGTGATTGGTATCGTTACACTTGATATAGTGATAGGTATCCTACACTTGATATACTGATTGGTATGCTACATTTGATATAGTGATTGGTATCCTACACTTGATATAGTGCTTGGTATCCTATACTTAAGATAGTAATTGGTATCCTTACATTTGATATAGTGATTGGTATCCTACACTTGATACAGTGATTGGTATCCTACACTTGATATAGTGATTGGTATCCCTACACTTGATATATTGATTGGTATTCCTACACTTGATATAGTGATTGGTATCCTTACACTTGATATAGTGATTGGTATCCTACACTTGATATAGTGATTGGTATCACACACTTGATATAGTGATTGGTATCCTACGCTTGATATAGTGATTGTTATCCTTACACTTGTTATAGTGATTGATATCCTTAAACTTGATATAGTGATTGGTATCCTACACTTGATATGGTGATTGGAATCAAACACTTGATATAGTGATTGGTATCCTTACACTTGATATAGTGATTGGTATCCTACACTTGATATAGTGCTTCGTATCCTTACACTTGATGTAGTGATTGGTATCCTACACTTGATACAGTACTTGGAATCCTACACTTGATATAGTGATTGGTATCCTTACACTTGATATAGTGATTGATATCCTACACTTGATATAGTGATTGGTATCATACACTTGATATAGTGATTGGTATCCCTACACTTGATATAGTGATTGGTATCCCTACACTTGATATAGTGATTATTATACTTATACTTGATATAGTGATTGGTATCCTACACTTGATATAGTGATTGGTATCCTGACATTTGATATAGTGATTGGTATCGTAGCACTTGATATAGTGATTGGTATCCTACACTTGATATAGTGATTGGTATCCTACACTTGATAGAGTGATTGGTATCCTACACTTGATATAGTGATTGGTATCCAAAACATGATTTAGTGATTGGTATCCTACACTTGATATAGTGATTGGTATCCTACACTTGATATAGTGATTGGTATCCTTATATTTGATATAGTGATTTGTATCCTACACTTGATATAGTGATTGGTATCCTACACTTAATATAGTGATTGGTATCCTACACATGAGAATAGTGATTGGCATCATTACACTTGATATAGTGATTCGTACCCTATACTTGATATAGTGATTGGTATCCTACACTTCATATAGTGATTGGTATCCTTACACTTGACATAGTGATTGGTATCCTACACTTGATATAGAGACTGGTATCATACACTTGATATAGTGATTGGTATGCTAAACTTGATTTAGTGATTGGTATCGTACACTTGATATAGTGATTGGTATTCTACACTTGATATAGTGATTGGTATCCCTACACTTAATAAAGTGATTGGTATCCCTACTCTTTATATCGTGCTTCGTATCCTTCATTTGATATAGTGATTGGTATCCTTACACTTGATATAGTGATTGGTATCCTACACTTGATATAGTGATTGGTATGCTACACTTGATATAGTGTTTGGTATACTACACTTGATATAGTGATTGGTATCCTTACACTTGATATAGTGATTGGTATTCCTACACTTGATATAGTGATTGGTATCGTTACACTTGATATAGTGATTGGTATCATACACTTGATATACTGATTGGTATGCTACATTTGATATAGTGATTGGTATCCTACACTTGATATAGTGCTTGGTATCCTATACTTGATATAGTAATTGGTATCCTTACATTTGATATAGTGATTGGTATCCTACACTTGATACAGTGATTCGTATCCTACACTTGATATAGTGATTGGTATCCCTACACTTGGTATATTGATTGGTATTCCTACACTTAATATAGTGATTGGTATCATTACACTTGATATAGTGATTGGTATCATACACTTGATATAGTGCTTGGTATCACACACTTGATGTAGTGATTGGTATCCTTACAATTGAGAGAGTGATTGGTATCCTTACACTTGATATAGTGAGTGGTATCCTACACTTGATATAGTGATTGGTATCCTACACTTGATATAGTGATTGGTATCCTACGCTTGATATAGTGATTGTTATCCTTATACTTGTTATAGTGATTGATATCCTTAAACTTGATATAGTGATTGGTATCCTACACTTGATATGGTGATTGGAATCAAACACTTGATATAGTGATTGGTATCCTTACACTTGATATAGTGATTGGTATCCTACACTTGATATAGTGCTTCGTATCATTACACTTGATGTAGTGACTGGTATCCTACACTTGATACAGTACTTGGAATCCTACACTTGATATAGTGATTGGTATCCTTACACTTGATATAGTGATTGATATCCTACACTTGATATAGTGATTGGTATCATACACTTGATATAGTGATTGGTATCCCTACACTTGATATAGTGATTGGTATCCCTACACTTGATATAGTGATTATTATACTTATACTTGATATAGTGATTGGTATCCTACACTTGATATAGTGATTGGTACCCTGACATTTGATATAGTGATTGGTATCGTAGCACTTGATATAGTGATTGGTATCCTACACTTGATATAGTGATTGGTATCCTACACTTGATAGAGTGATTGGTATCCTACACTTGATATAGTGATTGGTATCCAAAACATGATTTAGTGATTTGTATCCTACACTTGATATAGTGATTGGTATCCTACACTTGATATAGTGATTGGTATCCTTATATTTGATATAGTGATTTGTATCCTACACTTGATATAGTGATTGGTATCCTACACTTAATATAGTGATTGGTATCCTACACATGAGAATAGTGATTGGCATCATTACACTTGATATAGTGATTCGTTCCCTATACTTGATATAGTGATTGGTATCCTACACTTCATATAGTGATTGGTATCCTTACACTTGATATAGTGATTGGTATCCTACACTTGATATAGAGACTGGTATCATACACTTGATATAGTGATTGGTATGCTACACTTGATTTAGTGACTGGTATCATACACTTGATATAGTGATTGGTATTCTACACTTGATATAGTGATTGGTATCCCTACACTTAATAAAGTGATTGGTATCCCTACTCTTTATATCGTGCTTGGTATCCTTCATTTGATATAGTGATTGGTATCCTTACACTTGATATAGTGATTGGTATCCTACACTTGATATAGTGATTGGTATGCTACACTTGATATAGTGTTTGGTATACTACACTTGATATAGTGATTGGTATCCTTACACTTGATATAGTGATTGGTATTCCTACACTTGATATAGTGATTGGTATCGTTACACTTGATATAGTGATTGGTATCCTACACTTGATATACTGATTGGTATGCTACATTTGATATAGTGATTGGTATCCTACACTTGATAAAGTGCTTGGTATCCTATACTTAAGATAGTAATTGGTATCCTTACATTTGATATAGTGATTGGTATCCTACACTTGATACAGTGATTGGTATCCTACACTTGATATAGTGATTGGTATCCCTACACTTGATATATTGATTGGTATTCCTACACTTGATATAGTGATTGGTATCCTTACACTTGATATAGTGATTGGTATCATACACTTGATATAGTGCTTGGTATCACACACTTGATAGAGTGATTGGTATCCTACACTTGATATAGTGATTGGTATCCAAAACATGATTTAGTGATTGGTATCCTACACTTGATATAGTGATTGGTATCCTACACTTGATATAGTGATTGGTATCCTTATATTTGATATAGTGATTAGTATCCTACACTTGATATCGTGATTGGTATCCTACACTTAATATAGTGATTGGTATCCTACACATGAGAATAGTGATTGGCATCATTACACTTGATATAGTGATTCTTACCCTCTACTTGATATAGTGATTGGTATCCTACACTTCATATAGTGATTGGTATCCTTACACTTGATATAGTGATTGGTATCCTACACTTGATACAGAGACTGGTATCATACACTTGATATAGTGATTGGTATGCTACACTTGATTTAGTGATTGGTATCATACACTTGATATAGTGATTGGTATTCTACACTTGATATCGTGATTGGTATCCCTACACTTAATAAAGTGATTGGTATCCCTACTCTTTATATCGTGCTTGGTATCCTTCATTTGATATAGTGATTGGTATCCTTACACTTGATATAGTGATTGGTATCCTACACTTGATATAGTGATTGGTATGCTACACTTGATATAGTGTTTGGTATACTACACTTGATACAGTGATTGGTATCCTTACACTTGATATAGTGATTGGTATTCCTACACTTGATATAGTGATTGGTATCGTTACACTTGATATAGTGATTGGTATTCTACACTTGATATACTGATTGGTATGCTACATTTGATATAGTGATTGGTATCCTATACTTGATATAGTGCTTGGTATCCTATACTTAAGATAGTAATTGGTATCCTTACATTTGATATAGTGATTGGTATCCTACACTTGATACAGTGATTGGTATCCTACACTTGATATAGTGATTGGTATCCCTACACTTGATATATTGATTGGTATTCCTACACTTTATATAGTGATTGGTATCCTTACACTTGATATAGTGATTGGTATCCTACACTTGATATAGTGATTGGTATCACACACTTGATATAGTGATTGGTATCCTACGCTTGATATAGTGATTGTTATCCTTACACTTGTTATAGTGATTGATATCCTTAAACTTGATATAGTGATTGGTATCCTACACTTGATATGGTGATTGGAATCAAACACTTGATATAGTGATTGGTATCCTTACACTTGATATAGTGATTGGTATCCTACACATGATATAGTGCTTCGTATCCTTACACTTAATGAAGTGATTGGTATCCTACACTTGATACAGTACTTGGAATCCTACACTTGATATAGTGATCGGTATCCTTACACTTGATATAGTGATTGATATCCTACACTTGATATAGTGATTGGTATCATACACTTGATATAGTGATTGGTATCCCTACACTTGATATAGTGATTGGTATCCCTACACTTGATATAGTGATTATTATACTTATACTTGATATAGTGATTGGTATCCTAAACTTGATATAGTGAATGGAATCCTGACATTTGATATAGTGATTGGTATCGTAGCACTTGATATAGTGATTGGTATCCTACACTTGATATAGTGATTGGTATCCTACACTTGATAGAGTGATTGGTATCCTACACTTGATATAGTGATTGGTATCCAAAACATGATTTAGTGATTGGTATCCTACACTTGATATAGTGATTGGTATCCTACACTTGATATAGTGATTGGTATCCTTATATTTGATATAGTGATTTGTATCCTACACTTGATATAGTGATTGGTATCCTACACTTAATATAGTGATTGGTATCCTACACATGAGAATAGTGATTGGCATCATTACACTTGATATAGTGATTCGTACCATATACTTGATATAGTGATTGGTATCCTACACTTCATATAGTGATTGGTATCCTTACACTTGATATAGTGATTGGTATCCTACACTTGATATAGAGACTGGTATCATACACTTGATATAGTGATTGGTATGCTACACTTGATTTAGTGATTGGTATCATACACTTGATATAATGATTGGTATTCTACACTTGATATAGTGATTGGTATCCCTACACTTAATAAAGTGATTGGTATCCCTATTCTTTTTATCGTGCTTGGTATCCTTCATTTGATATAGTGATTAGTATCCTTACACTTGATATAGTGATTGGTATCCTACACTTTATATAGTGATTGGTATGCTACACTTGATATAGTGTTTGGTATACTACACTTGATATAGTGATTGGTATCCTTACACTTGATATAGTGATTGGTATTCCTACACTTGATATAGTGATTGGTATCGTTACACTTGATATAGTGATTGGTATCCTACACTTGATATACTGATTGGTATGATACATTTGATATAGTGATTGGTATCCTACACTTGATATAGTGCTTGGTATCCTATACTTGATATAGTAATTGGTATCCTTACATTTGATATAGTGATTGGTATCCTACACTTGATACAGTGATTCGTATCCTACACTTGATATAGTGATTGGAATCTCTACACTTGATATATTGATTGGTATTCCTACACTTAATATAGTGATTGGTATCCTTACACTTGATATAGTGATTGGTATCACACACTTGATATAGTGATTGGTATCCTTACAATTGAGATAGTGATTGGTATCCTTACACTTGATATAGTGAGAGGCATCCTACACTTGATATAGTGATTGGTATCCTACACCTGATATAGTGATTGGTATCCTACGCTTGATATTGTGATTGTTATTATTATACTTGTTATAGTGATTGATATCCTTAAACTTGATATAGTGATTGGTATCCTACACTTGATATAGTGATTGGAATCAAACACTTGATATAGTGATTGGTATCCTTACACTTGATATAGTGATTGGTATCCTACACTTGATATAGTGCTTCGTATCCTTACACTTGATGTAGTGATTGGTATCCTACACTTGATACAGTACTTGGAATCCTACACTTGATATAGTGATTGGTATCCTTACACTTGATATAGTGATTGATATCCTACACTTGATATAGTGATTGGTATCATACACTTGATATAGTGATTGGTATCCCTACACTTGATATAGTGATTGGTATCCCTACACTTGATATAGTGATTATTATACTTATACTTGATATAGTGATTGGTATCCTTACACTTGATATAGTGATTGGTATTCCTACACTTGATATAGTGATTGGTATCGTTACACTTGATATAGTGATTGGTATTCTACACTTGATATACTGATTGGTATGCTACATTTGATATAGTGATTGGTATCCTATACTTGATATAGTGCTTGGTATCCTATACTTAAGATAGTAATTGGTATCCTTACATTTGATATAGTGATTGGTATCCTACACTTGATACAGTGATTGGTATCCTACACTTGATATAGTGATTGGTATCCCTACACTTGATATATTGATTGGTATTCCTACACTTTATATAGTGATTGGTATCCTTACACTTGATATAGTGATTGGTATCCTACACTTGATATAGTGATTGGTATCACACACTTGATATAGTGATTGGTATCCTACGCTTGATATAGTGATTGTTATCCTTACACTTGTTATAGTGATTGATATCCTTAAACTTGATATAGTGATTGGTATCCTACACTTGATATGGTGATTGGAATCAAACACTTGATATAGTGATTGGTATCCTTACACTTGATATAGTGATTGGTATCCTACACATGATATAGTGCTTCGTATCCTTACACTTAATGAAGTGATTGGTATCCTACACTTGATACAGTACTTGGAATCCTACACTTGATATAGTGATCGGTATCCTTACACTTGATATAGTGATTGATATCCTACACTTGATATAGTGATTGGTATCATACACTTGATATAGTGATTGGTATCCCTACACTTGATATAGTGATTGGTATCCCTACACTTGATATAGTGATTATTATACTTATACTTGATATAGTGATTGGTATCCTAAACTTGATATAGTGAATGGAATCCTGACATTTGATATAGTGATTGGTATCGTAGCACTTGATATAGTGATTGGTATCCTACACTTGATATAGTGATTGGTATCCTACACTTGATAGAGTGATTGGTATCCTACACTTGATATAGTGATTGGTATCCAAAACATGATTTAGTGATTGGTATCCTACACTTGATATAGTGATTGGTATCCTACACTTGATATAGTGATTGGTATCCTTATATTTGATATAGTGATTTGTATCCTACACTTGATATAGTGATTGGTATCCTACACTTAATATAGTGATTGGTATCCTACACATGAGAATAGTGATTGGCATCATTACACTTGATATAGTGATTCGTACCATATACTTGATATAGTGATTGGTATCCTACACTTCATATAGTGATTGGTATCCTTACACTTGATATAGTGATTGGTATCCTACACTTGATATAGAGACTGGTATCATACACTTGATATAGTGATTGGTATGCTACACTTGATTTAGTGATTGGTATCATACACTTGATATAATGATTGGTATTTTACACTTGATATAGTGATTGGTATCCCTACACTTAATAAAGTGATTGGTATCCCTATTCTTTTTATCGTGCTTGGTATCCTTCATTTGATATAGTGATTAGTATCCTTACACTTGATATAGTGATTGGTATCCTACACTTTATATAGTGATTGGTATGCTACACTTGATATAGTGTTTGGTATACTACACTTGATATAGTGATTGGTATCCTTACACTTGATATAGTGATTGGTATTCCTACACTTGATATAGTGATTGGTATCGTTACACTTGATATAGTGATTGGTATCCTACACTTGATATACTGATTGGTATGATACATTTGATATAGTGATTGGTATCCTACACTTGATATAGTGCTTGGTATCCTATACTTGATATAGTAATTGGTATCCTTACATTTGATATAGTGATTGGTATCCTACACTTGATACAGTGATTCGTATCCTACACTTGATATAGTGATTGGAATCTCTACACTTGATATATTGATTGGTATTCCTACACTTAATATAGTGATTGGTATCCTTACACTTGATATAGTGATTGGTATCACACACTTGATATAGTGATTGGTATCCTTACAATTGAGATAGTGATTGGTATCCTTACACTTGATATAGTGAGAGGCATCCTACACTTGATATAGTGATTGGTATCCTACACCTGATATAGTGATTGGTATCCTACGCTTGATATTGTGATTGTTATTATTATACTTGTTATAGTGATTGATATCCTTAAACTTGATATAGTGATTGGTATCCTACACTTGATATAGTGATTGGAATCAAACACTTGATATAGTGATTGGTATCCTTACACTTGATATAGTGATTGGTATCCTACACTTGATATAGTGCTTCGTATCCTTACACTTGATGTAGTGATTGGTATCCTACACTTGATACAGTACTTGGAATCCTACACTTGATATAGTGATTGGTATCCTTACACTTGATATAGTGATTGATATCCTACACTTGATATAGTGATTGGTATCATACACTTGATATAGTGATTGGTATCCCTACACTTGATATAGTGATTGGTATCCCTACACTTGATATAGTGATTATTATACTTATACTTGATATAGTGATTGGTATCCTACACTTGATATAGTGATTGGTATCCTGACATTTGATAAAGTGATTGGTATCGTAGCACTTGATATAGTGATTGGTATCCTAAACTTGATATAGTGATTGGTATCCTACACTTGATAGAGTGATTGGTATCCTACACTTGATATAGTGATTGGTATCAAAAACATGATTTAGTGATTGGTATCCTACACTTGATATAGTGATTGGTATCCTACACTTGATATAGTGATTGGTATCCTTATATTTGATATAGTGATTTGTATCCTACACTTGATATTGTGATTGGTATCCTACACTTAATACAGTGATTGGTATCCTACACATGAGAATAGTGATTGGCATCATTACACTTGATATAGTGATTCGTACCCTATACTTGATATAGTGATTTGTATCCTACACTTCATATAGTGATTGTTATCAATACACTTGATATAGTGATTGGTATCCTACACTTGATATAGAGACTGGTATCATACACTTGATATAGTGATTGGTATGCTACACTTGATTTAGTGATTAGTATCATACACTTGATATAGTGATTGGTATTCTACACTTGATATAGTGATTGGTATCCCTACACTTAATAAAGTGATTGGTATCCCTACTCTTCATATCGTGCTTGGTATCCTTCATTTGATATAGTGATTGGTATCCTTACACTTGATATAGTGATTGGTATCCTACACTTGATATAGTGATTGGTATGCTACACTTGATATAGTGTTTGGTATAGTACACTTGATATAGTGATTGGTATCCTTACACTTGATATAGTGATTGGTATTCCTACACTTGATATAGTGATTGGTATCGTTACACTTGATATAGTGATTGGTATCCTACACTTGATATACTGATTGGTATGCTACATTTGATATAGTGATTGGTATCCTACACTTGATATAGTGCTTGGTATCCTATACTTAAGATAGTAATTGGTATCCTTACATTTGATATAGTTATTGGTATCCTACACTTGATACAGTGATTGGTATCCTACACTTGATATAGTGATTGGTATCCCTACACTTGATATATTGATTGGTATTCCTACACTTGATATAGTGATTGGTATCCTTACACTTGATATAGTGATTGGTATCATACACTTGATATAGTGCTTGGTATCACACACTTGATATAGTGATTGGTATCCTTACACTTGATATCGTGAATGATATCCTACACTTGATATAGTGATTGGTATCATACACTTGATATAGTGATTGGTATCCCTACACTTGATATAGTGATTGGTATCCCTACACATGATATAGTGATTGGTATACATATACTTGATATAGTGATTGGTATCCTACACTTGATATAGTGATTGGTATCCAACACATGATTTAGTGATTGGTATCCTACACTTGATAGAGTGATTGGTATCCTACACTTCATGAAGTGATTGATATCCTTATATTTGTTATAGTGATTGGTATCCTACACTTGATATAGTGATTGGTATCCTACAAATGATATAGTGATTGGTATCCTTACACTTGTTATAGTGATTGATATCCTTAAACTTGATATAGTGATTGGTATCCTACACTTGATATGGTGATTGGAATCATACACTTGATATAGTGATTGGTATCCTTACACTTGATATAGTGATTGGTATCCTACACTTGATATAGTGCTTGGTATCCTTACACTTGATATAGTGATTTATATCCTACACTTGATACAGTACTTGGAATCCTACACTTGATATAGTGATTGGTATCCTTACACTTGATATAGTGATTGATATCCTACACTTGATATAGTGATTGGTATCATACACTTGATAAAGTGATTGGTATCCCTACACTTGATATAGTGATTGGTATCCCTACACTTGATATAGTGATTGGTATACTTATACTTGATATAGTGATTGGTATCCTACACTTGATATAGTGATTGGTATCCTGACATTTGATATAGTGATTGGTATCGTAGCACTTGATATAGTGATTGGTATCCTACACTTGATATAGTGATTGGTATCCTACACTTGATAGAGTGATTGGTATCCTACACTTGATATAGTGATTGGTATCCAACACATAATTTAGTGATTGGTATCCTACACTTGATATAGTGATTGGTATCCTACACTTGATATAGTGAATGGTATCCTTATATTTGATATAGTGATTGGTATCCTACACTTGATATAGTGATTGGTATCCTACACTTGATATAGTGATTGGTATCCTACACATGAGAATAGTGTTTGGCATCATTACACTTGATATAGTGATTCGAATCCTATACTTGATATAGTTATTGGTATCCTACACTTCATATAGTGATTGGTATACTTACACTTGATATAGTGATTGGTTTTCTCACACTTGATATAGAGACTGGTATCATACACTTGATATAGTGATTGGTATGCTACACTTGATATAGTGATTGGTATCATACTCTTGATATAGTGATTGGTATTCTACACTTGATATAGTGATTGGTATCCCTACACTTAATAAAGTGATTGGTATCCCTACTCTTTATATAGTGTTTGGTATCCTACATTTGATATAGTGATTGGTATCCTTACACTTGATATAGTGATTGGTATCCTACACTTGATATAGTGATTGGTATCCTACACTTGATATAGTGTTTGGTATACTAGACTTGATATAGTGATTGGTATCCTTACACTTGATATAGTGATTGGTATTCCTACACTTGATCTAGTGATTGGTATCGTTACACTTGATATAGTGATTGGTATCCTACACTTGATATAGTGATTGGTATGCTACACTTGATATAGTGATTGGTATCCTACACTTGATATAGTGCTTGGTATCCTATACTTGATATAGTAATTGGTATCCCTACACTTGATATAGTGATTAGTATCCCTACACTTGATATAGTGATTGGTATCCTTACACTTGATATAGTGATTGGTATCATACACTTGATATAGTGATTGGTATCCATACACTTGATATAGTGATTGGTATCCTACACTTGATACAGTGCTTGGAATCCTACACTTGATATAGTGATTGGTATCTTTACACTTGATATAGTGATTGATATCCTACACCTGATATAGTGATTGGTATCATACACTTGATATAGTGATTGGTATCCCTACACTTGATATAGTGATTGCTATCCCTACACTTGATATAGTGATTGGTATACTTATACTTGATATAGTGATTGGTATCCTACACTTGATATAGTGATTGGTATCCTGATATTTGATATAGTGATTAGTATCGTTGCACTTGATATAGTGATTGGTATCCTACACTTGACAGAGTGATTGGTATCCTACACTTGATATAGTGATTGGTATCCAACACATGATTTAGTGATTGGTATCCTACACTTGATATAGTGATTGGTATCCTACACTTTATATAGTGATTGGTATCCTTATATTTGATATAGTGATTGGTATCCTACACTTGATATAGTGATTGGTATCCTACACTTGATATAGTGATTGGTATCCTCCACACGATAATAGTGATTGGTATCATTACACTTGATATAGTGATTCGTATCCTACACTTGATATAGTGATTGGTATCCTACACTTGATATAGTGATTGGTATCCTCCACACGATAATAGTGATTGGTATCATTACACTTGATATAGTGATTCGTATCCTACACTTGATATAGTGATAGGTATCCTACACTTCATATAGTGATTGGTATCCTTACACTTGATATAGTGATTGGTATCCTACACTTGATATAGTGATTGGTATCATACACTTGATATAGTGATTGGTATCCCTACTCTTTATATCGTGCTTGGTATCCTTCATTTGATATAGTGATTGGTATCCTTACACTTGATATAGTGATTATTATCCTAAACTTGATATAGTGATTGGTATCCTACACTTGATATAGTGTTTGGTATACTACACTTGATATAGTGATTGGTATCCTTACACTTGATATAGTGATTGGTATTCCTACACTTGATATAGTGATTGGTATCGTTACACTTGATATAGTGATTGGTATCCTACACTTGATATACTGATTGGTATGCTACATTTGATATAGTGATTGGTATCCTACACTTGATATAGTGCTTGGTATCCTATACTTGATATAGTAATTGGTATCCTTACATTTGATATAGTGATTTGTATCCTACACTTGATACACTGATTGGTACCCTACACTTGATATAGTGATTGGTATCCCTACACTTGATATATTGTTTGGTATTACTACACTTGATTTAGTGATTGGTATCCTTACACTTGATAAAGTGATTGGTATCATACACTTGATATAGTGATTGGTATCCTTACACTTGATATAGTGATTGGTATCATACACTTGATATAGTGATTGGTATCCCTACACTTGATATAGTGATTGGTATCCCTACACTTGATATAGTGATTGGTATACATATACTTGATATAGTGATTGGTATCCTACACTTGATATAGCGATTGGTATCCTGACGTTTGAGATAGTGATTGGTATCGTTGCACTTGATATAGTGATTGGTATCCTTACACTTGATAGGGTGATTGGTATCCTACACTTGATACACTGATTGGTATCCTACTCTTGATATAGTGATTGGTATCCCTACACTTGATATATTGATTTGTATTACTACACTTGATATAGCGATTGGTATCCTTACACTTGATATAGTGATTGGTATCATACACTTGATATAGTGATTGGTATCCTTACACTTGATATAGTGATTGGTATCATACACTTGATATAGTGATTGGTATCCCTACACTTGATATAGTGATTGGTATCCCTACACTTGATATAGTGATTTGTATACATATACTTGATATGGTGATTGGTATCCTACACTTGATATAGTGATTGGTATCCTGACATTTGATATAGTGATTGGTATCGTTGCACTTGATATAGTGATTGGTATCCTACACTTGATATAGTGATTGGTATCCTACACTTGATAGAGTGATTGGTATCCTACACTTGATATAGTGATTGGAATCCAACACATGATTTAGAGATTGGTATCATACGCTTGATATAGTGATTGGCATCCTACACTTCATAAAGTGATTGATATCCTTATATTTGAGATAGTGATTGGTATCCTACACTTGATATAGTGATTGGTATCCTACACTTGATATAGTGATTGGTATCCTACACATGATAATAGTGATTGGTATCATTACACTTGATATAGTGATTCGTATCCTATACTTGATATTGTGATTGGTAACCTACACTTCATATAGTGATTGGTATCCTTACACTTGATATAGTGATTGGTATCCTACACTTGATATAGTGATTGGTATCATACACTTGATATAGTGATTGGTATGCTACACTTGATATAGTGATTGGTATCATACACTTGATATAGTGATTGGTATTCTACACTTGATATAGTGATTGGTATCCCTACACTTAATAAAGTGATTGGTATCCCTACTCTTTATATAGTGCTTGGTATCCTACATTTGATATAGTGATTGGTATCCTTACACTTGATATAGTGATTGGTATCCTACACTTGATATAGTGATTGGTATCCTACACTTGATATAGTGTTGGGAATACTACACTTGATATAGTGATTGGTATCGTTACACTTGATATAGTGACTGGTATCCTACACTTGATATACTGATTGGTATGCTACACTTGATATAGTGATTGGTATCCTACACTTGATATAGTGCTTGGTATCCTATACTTGATATAGTAATTGGTAGCCTTACATTTGATATAGTGATTGGTATCCTACACTTGATACAGTGATTGGTAACCTACACTTGATATAGTGACTGGTATCCCTACACTTGATATAGTGATTGGTATCCCTACACTTGATTTAGTGATTGGTATCCTTACACTTGATATAGTGATTGGTGTCATACACTTGATATAGTGATTGGTATCCATACACTTGATATAGTGATTGGTATACTACACTTGATATAGTGATTGGCATCCTACACTTGATATAGTGATTGGTTTCGTTACATTTGATATAGTGATAGGTATCATACACTTTATATAGTGATTGGTATCCTACACTTGATATACTGATTGGTATGCTACACTTTATATAGTGATTGGTATCCAAAACATGATATAGTGATTGGTATCCAACACTTGATATAGTGACAGGTATAGTACACTTGATATAGTGATTGGCATCCTACACTTGATATAGTGATTGGTATCCTTACATTTGATGTAGTGATTGGTATCTTACACTTTATATAGTAATTGGTATCCTACACTTGATATAGTGATTGGTATCCTTACACTTGATATAGTGATTGGTATCCTGTACTTGATATAGTGATTGGTATCCATCACTTGATATAGCGATTGGTATCCTACACTTGATGTAGTGATTGGCAACTTACACTTGATATAGTGATTGGTATCCTTGCACTTGATATAGTGATTGGTATCCTACACTTGATATAGTGATTGGTATCATACACTTGATATAGTGATTGGTATTCTACACTTGATATTGTGATTGGTATCCTTACTCTTGATATAGTGATTGGTATCCTTACACTTGATATAGTGATTGGTATCCTACACTTGATATAGTGTTTGGTATCCTATACTTGATTTAGTGATTGGTATCCTTACACTTGATATAGTGATTGGTACCCCTTCATTTGATATATTGATTGGTTTCCTTACACTTGATATAGTTATTGGTATCCTACACTTGATATAGTGATTGGTATCCTTCACTTGATATAGTGATTGGTATCCAACACATGATATAGTGATTGGTATTCTACACTTGATATAGTGATTGGTATCCCTACACTTGAGATAGTGATTTGTATCCCTACTCTTGATATAGTGATTGGTACCCTACACTTGATATAGTGATTGGTATCCTTACACTTGATATTGTGATTGGTATCCTACACTTGATATAGTGATTGGTATCCTACACTTGATATAGTGGTTGGTATCCTTACATTTGATATAGTGATTGGTTGCCTACACTTGATATAGTGATTGGTATCCTACACTTGATTTAGTGATTGGTTACCTCACACTTGATATAGTGATTGGTATCCCTACACTTGATATAGTGATTGGTATCCCTTCTCTTGATATAGTTATTGGTATCCTACACTTGATATAGTGATTGGTATCCTACACTTGATGTATTGCTTGGTATCCTACGCTTGATATAGTGCTTGGTATCCTACACTTGATATAGGGATTGGTATCCTACACTTGATATAGTGCTTGGTATCATAAACTATGAATATTTTATTAACTGCTTCCACTGGAGCCGAATTACACTTTCTCTAGAAGAAAAGAAGTCTCGCAATCCACAAAAAGATCATCTGGGACGTTTTCTGCATTTACGAATGTATATAAGGGAAAAAGAAATGGTAATTCTGTTCGACAGTGGTTATCTCCACGGGAGCGTCACTAAATAAACAATGACATCATCTTAACGCAGCACTTACTACAGATCCCGGTAGGTGACGGTTCCATTTATTGGCTGCCGAATAGGACAATATATGCCTACATGATATATGGACGCCATACAGGGTTTCCAAGTTACTTAGTATCACTTTCAGCATATTTCCTCCTTTGTCCGTGTTTCCTGAGCAGCATACCTAGCACCATATTCACAGGGCTTCCAGGAAATTTCACTCGATTGATGGGCTGGACAATAATCATCTCTGAACCTCCTCCATGGTGGCAACATCATATACTACATTCTACAAATCATTAGGCGGGTTGTATTGTGGAGACAAACAATATATCCCTTGTTACTCTCCCTTTCAACCGTGGTTTCCTTTTCAAATAAAGACAAATCTGACCAAGTGGAATATCAACATGCTTTATCGCCTAGGTATGTAGTTTAACGCGCAAGTAAGCTAGTGTTCTGCTTGCCGCATGAAACATCCTTAAAAATCACTACAATGATGTATACAAAACTATATACCAACCTAGCACAATTAGCTAAACGCACGCTCTATAAATGTACCCAAGATACATACCCGTACATTAGGTTAATATCACTCAGGATCAACATATGGTAGTTAGATTGTTCTAAAGAATTCGCATTCTATTGTGGACATTTAATCTCAACCTATGGTAGTTAGATTGCTCTAATGAATTCGCTGTCTATTTTGGACATTTAATCTCAAAGTTGACAACATGATCCAGTGCGATTTCTTTAGTGGTTCCTATAAATGATCGCGCCGTTTCATCGTGGTAGAGCCGTTGTGTCGTGGTAGAGCCGTTGCAAAGTGACAGAGCGTTGCGTCGTGGTAGAACACGCCTCACATAAGTAAAAAACGAGATATCAGCACACACACTATCGTTATGGGTTATATGTTCTAGATATTGGTAAATAATAACAGACTAACGTAATATTGCTTGCATATCGACTCAGGAAGTTAAGGCAGTTGCTACAGACAGGGCTTTTATGCGAATTTGTTCTCTATCGGATAGTACCCAAGCCGTGGGGTGATGATCCGAATTCACTTCCGCTCATATATATCATATATATTTCATTTTCTCATGGCTCAACTCAGTCAGCCATTGCACTAAAGGGTACTTTCTCGGGCCGTTATGCAGCTTCGTAAGGGTTGCGGATTCACAACTTCCGGTGTGCTTGCGAAAGATAACTATGTCTTTTTATAACCAGATCCCGACGAAGTGAATATATTCTCCAGTCGGTTTATCTCAAATCTGTACACCATACATTAGAAGACCTGTGGTAGTCTCTCCAGGGTAATGGGATGTATCCCCCTCCACATCTTACATACCCCTAAGGTGTTATGAACATTTAGATTATTTCAATAAGAAATCGTATCGTCAAAGAATATATGTCTCTTCAAAAAATACTTACGGGATCTTAATACACTTACACTAACTCAACAACACCATACATCCATACAGAGGACGTGTCTTCCTCTCAGTAACATCATTATGCATGGTATTTGGCGCCAAACTATCAAACTATTGGCGTGTAAATAACGTTTAGCCGCAAGGAGCTGGATTTGCGAGGTAATAGTCATTCTCAATGGTATTATGCCATATATATATTAAAGAAACTCATTTTACTAGAAACAACATCGGTATTTTCAAATTTTAAATCAACCTTCAGCTGTCGGTTTAGGCTTCTGCCTTTTTAATTTAGTTTTGCCATGCCAACTATAGTAACGGCTGCCCATACCCAATACGTTATGTACCACAAACCGTGCCATAATGTAACTATAGTAACAGCTGTTTATATCCAATACTTAAGGTACCACAAAACATGCCATAATGTAACTATAGTAACAGCTGTCTATACCCAATACTTAAGGTACCACAAACCATGCCTTAATGTAACTATAGCAACAGCTGTCTATATCCAATACTTAAGGTACCACAAAACATGCCATAATATAACTATAGTAACAGCTGTCTATACCCAATACTTAAGGTACCACAAAACATGCCATAATGTAACTATAGTAACAGCTGCCAATACCTAATACGTAAGGTACCACATAATGTAAAATAGTTAGAAAACTTAAACAAGGACTTTATAAACGCTGTCCTTAACAGAGTGTATGTCGTAACGAATAGGTATTCATTTAAACAACGTTCAGACTAGCCACATCATTTGAGTAATTCAACACAAAATCTTGAAAAATAGATAATACTTGTCAGAGAATAAGATTTACTTTTCAAGATATAAAACAATTTGTTCTACTTTATTCGTTTTTGGAAAGAAGAGCAAATATTATCTTGTCTTTGGTCATTTTAACCAGAATTATCCATCCCACCATTAACGTCTAAAATATTCGTTAGTTTTAAATGTGTTTCTTTGACACACTTGATTTACTTTTGTCTCTAATCTGACTCTTTTCTTTTCAATTACCAAGGAGCTTAAGGAAGAGTAATGGGCAGAAAACATTGGCATATTTGTGCATCGCCATGTTGGGATCTGCCATATTGTTTCTCGTCGGAATAGACAGAACAGAAACATACATAGGCTGCATTATAGTTTCCGTTCTACTGCACTACTTTATCCTGGCTTCCTTTATGTGGATGTTAATAGAGGGATTTCTACAGTATCTTAGATTTGTCAAAGTGCTGGGAACATATATACCTCAATTCATGATGAAAACGTTGATACCAGCTTGGGGTAAGTCATTATCTCCTTCCTCCCTCTCGTTCTCTCTATCTTACCTATCTATCTATCTATCTATCTATCTATCTATCTATCTATCTATCTATCTATCTATCTATCTATCTATCTATCTATCTATCTATCTATCTATCTCTACAACATGGTTTGGCTAGATACCATGATGTGTCACATCGCGTTGCATTGTACTAGCATTGTCTTGGTATAAAATAACATTTTATGTTGATTTGGTGTTTAATACCAATCTCTCTAGCTCTCGTTCTCCCTCTATCTCCTTCCCTCTCCCTCACCCCCTTCTCTCTCTCTCTCTCTCTCTCTCTCTCTCTCTCTCTCTCTCTCTCTCTCTCTCTCTCTCTCTCTCTCTCTTATTCAAGCTCCATTTTCAGATGAGTGCATTCTCGTTTTGTTGTGCTGTTCATAAATTCAAATAACAGTTTTTGCTACAACTCAAAGTTAATATTGTATGGCAATATCATTTTAGTACTTTTTTCTAGAGGTTCCTTTTATGTATTATCATTAGTATACCCTGTTTTAAGTCATAATACAGCACAACATTTATAAAGCATTAAACTGCGTCTGCCTTTTACGTTATGACCCTGCATATAATAATAACGTCATAATTCAACATAATTCATTTCCTAATAATGTATATGCATTATACGTTGCTATGTAATGAAATCTGGCATAGAGAAGTGTATACATCTTCTCTTTCACATATTTATTTCATATAAATAACTGTCACTTGGAGGTTAGTTTCAAGTTTCAGCAACGTTACAGTATATTTCCAGTAAAAATTCTACATGTACTTACAAATGCCTCTTAAAAGGTGATTCGCGTGCATGTAGTTTAAAACAAAGACAGATAAAGAAATGAATAACAGACGTAATGTCATATATATATATATATATATATATATATATATATATATATATATATAAACTGACCAGCAACAGTGCAAAACTAGTATCTCTCTAGCCTGAGCGCTTTCGACTCTTAATGTGTTTTATTTGTCTGTCTTGTCTATGTTCTGTATTTGCCTTTGATTAAGACTCATTAAGAGTCGAAAGCGCTCAGGCTAGAGAGATACTAGTTTTGCACTGTTGATCGTCAGTTTTTTGCATTTATTTTAATCAATCCCTGACACACGTGATCCCTTGTTGAATCCAGTGCATTTGAAAGGATGCTATATGTCATATGATTTGTATTCTTTATATATATATATATATATATATATATATATATATATATATATTCATTCATATGTATATATGTAATGTGAGAGACATCACATACCAAACAAAGCTTAAGACAGCATACGCGACAATTTAAAATATCCTTGTCAGAGAGAGGTTTAAGATTGCATACTGGACAATCTGAATGACACCCTTGTCAGAGCAAGGCTTAAAGTTAAGAGAGACTGAAATCTGAGAGATCCTAATCCGAGCATGGTTTAAATTTAGGAAACACTGAAATCTGAATCATTCCAGTCAGTGCAAAGCTTAGATGAAAATATTTGACATCAAATTTGGAGCCAGGCTTAGGATAACGACACTCAAATCCAGTAATTCACATCCGGGCTCACTGGCGACAAAGAACGCCAAACCTAGCAGCACATTCCACACCAAAGTGACAGGCGATCGGCAGAAACATGCATAGAGCAGTAACAAGGAAAACAATAAAAATCGTTATCATAGTGACAGGGGAAATGTTGAACATGAATTGAGCAGTCAATGAAAACTAACATGTTCTCGATTACAATGACATGTTACATGATGAACATTCATAGAGCAGTTTTAGGGGTGAATGGGGTGTCCTGGGAGGGGGTTATGACTTTGGCTGGCTAACTATTATTACTCCTTCCCGGAAAGTTTGCCCAATGTTGGTATCCACTTGGCATTCAGCTCTCACCTGTGGCTCCAAGAATATGTAGCATACGTAACGGCCACATCCCGGAAAACGGCCTCGACTGGCCGGCTTAAATAGGCTGAGGGCAGTCGACTGGTCATAAACCCGCGGAGAGTTTGGCCTTCTCTACTTAGAATGTGAAGACTGGATTCGACAGCCTGCTCAGCGGAACCACCAGCTGGCCAAGAAGCATAAAGATGATTCTCAGCAGAGTACCATGGAGCGCTAAGAGCTCGATGAGGCACGTACGAGCGCGTTAATCCACTGCACTCAACTCCGTCTCCGGCTGTCTCGATATTGTCGTGCTGTTGAACCCAGATAGTGTTTGGTGAGAAAGTGAAGCCGACGTATTGCGCAACTCTTCCTCACCTAAAACAAAGTCGCCATTCAGGTCATTCCTGTTCTTCATCCATTTCACCACCCAATAATGTCCTGTGGCAACAGGCAAGCAACAAGGCATGCACACAGGTCGGTTAGGCCATTATGGTCGTACACCACTGACATGGAGCAAAAGTGGAGTCCAGAAGCCGCCTGACTGGCTCTGCAGCCCTCTTCAGGAATGAACTGCTAACCTCCCCGGTATGAGGATGAGGATATAAAAGGTGCCCTAAACATTGCCTGAACTACACTTCCCTAGCCAACTAACGATGGCACTTTCCCTTGCAGCAAAGAGGGTGAACAGACAAACTTTTTAGGCAAATATTTCGTAAGCGATTCGTTACAAAACCGAAACAAAAAAAAATCTTACGATGATAGTGGCAATTTCACAAACACAGGGGCTGCGACACTGCAACGTTCAAAGGCAACGTTTTATAAGCGGTCGTCGTTAATAATGAAAAAAATAATCTTACAACGATGTTGCCGTTTAGTTTGTAGTACACCCTCTCTGCTGCTATGGGTTAATAATGAAAATCACCATGATTTCAAACGAATATTTGATCAAGTCCGATACGATATCGTGTTCGAGGGTCATGTAAATTTATTGTTATAAATCCGTGTGGGGGCGACTGAGCGCGGCTAAAGAAATTTCTAAATTGATTGAAGTCCATATCAGAACACCATGTCTGCCAAATATTTCGTAGCATATGTGTATCAACGCCGTTGAATACATCAAGAATATTACAGTTATATCTGATCACTTTTGGTATTTGAGTGTACCGTTGAGTGACATATATCACATGCCTGCCCCTGGAAAATATCCTAGCAGGATTGTTTTGATTATCTAAGATGATATCATCATATACGACTAAATTGTTAATACTTCCGTCGATGGAATCAATGCTCGGTGCATCGTTGATATCAGTAATAAATTCAATAAAATCATCATCGATTTGAAATTCTTTTGCTTTCTCGTTAAAATCCTTTAGCACTTCATCGTCTACACTCGGGGCTATTAAATACAATTTGTTCCATTTCATCCATTTCGTTATCAAATTAAGTACTTAGTGGTTAAAAAAAATGAAATTGTCTTCTTCGCCCTTCTGCTGCTGGGTCCTTTTTTACTGTAATTTTGACGATTTAACCAATCTTTTATTCTGTTTCTCACAGAAAGTCGTTAAAAACTCTTCTGGAGTTGGTATTGGTTTATTTTTTCGTCGAAGATATTCTATTGCGGAACGATATTGTGGGGATCCACATGATATACAAATTTGATATTTCCCTCGAACACCTTTACCACAACCAATACAAGGTCGTGGACCATCGGGACATCCTTGTTTGGCAGTACAATTATGTATTCCGCAGAATTCCCCGTAGGAGTTTTTTCCACATCGCCGTGTGGATCCCAAAAAACAACCAACAGCATTTATTTGTTGCTAATGCCGAATTCACCATTATTATTAATTGTAAATCATTATTCAATTAGATGTTAAAAAGTATATTGCACAATGATTACTGATTACTCTGATAACATGTTAGGGTACGATAAGGGGTTTTTTCAAACACCACAAACATATCACGATCTTCGAGAGTATTACAAAAGGCGTTTAGGGCCATTATGGACTGTTTCTAACAAAAAATCCGCAATTGAATTACTCACTGTGGACAGTTATCTACTTCGTGGTGTAATTATTCAACAACGGGGGAAATTGTATGTGTTTGTGGATGATCCGGACATAACAGGAATTCAGGGATGTTTTGCAGTCAATGAAATTATTCCCCGGGAGAGATTGAGATATCCCTCTATCGACATTGATTCTAAAACCCCATCGTTGGAGGAGTTATTATTGTTTTTCTGCGACTTAGTTGATTCCATTAACGATATTATTGTTTTTGAAACCCGTGGTGGTTATCACATTTTATTGAAAACGATTCCGATCGATTTTTATAATCATCGGGAATTGTTGAAGAAAATTGCCGCAGATAGACCATCATGGAACGTTGATACACAAGTTATATTGTATGGTATAAAATTACCCGGAACAAGATCGGCAAAACCAGGCAGCACCGATAAACAATTAATTCATCCTATCGGATTTACTAGCAGTTTATTATCCTGTCCTGTTGGGATTCAGCCGTTGTATGAGCGCATTGATAATGAAGTTATTTTAATGATTTTACCGCCAATGACGATTTGACCAACGAAGATTTCAATCAAATATCTATCGCGTTAACTGGACAGCCTGATCAAATCACAACAATCACTGGTGGGTTCAGCAATATGATTTCATTGTCGCGAAGACCTCGGTCGTGGTGTAATATTTATACTCGGCGACACGGCTATAATGAAATTCACGGTGTTGTCAAGCAGAGTTGCGTTGATTGTTATGTTGTTGTGTATTCAGACTGTTTATCATAGGTTGCTTCAGAAAATCAAGTAACAAAATCAGGATTCCAAGAACGGAAAGTTCTGGAACGGAAAGTTCTGGAAAGGACACAGAGTATGAAAAGTATCTAAAGTCATTTAACCGTCGCGGAGTTGATTATCCTGGAGAACTACAATCGAGAAATGCTGATTATCAGTATACTGAACCACCAGCACATGAATCAGGTCAGGGTTGTAAAATCATTTTCAATGAGGACTATATGGATGGTTCCGCCTGTGGAATGGGAAAATCAGAATCGGCTTGGAAATCAATCACTGAGGACAAGTCAGTGTTGTATTTGTCTTACAGGAAAGCTTTTACAAGAAAGACTCGTGTCGATTTTAAATTGCACAGCAATTTCCATCTGGAATCATATGATGAAATTCATGGCGAGATTGTATTTAACGAATTCAGCCGCAGAAAAGTTATCTCACAAATAGAATCTATTGTTCTTGTGCGAGGAATTCCCGATATTCTCAGGCAAATGATGTCCTCGAGGGATAACAAAACAATTTGGGATAAGTTTTCTTGGCTGATAACTAACGCGGTTAGAGTTATTGTGTTAGATGCAGATGCAAACACTGATGATTTGATACTATTCCGAGACAAATTAGCGCGATCTGATTTGAAATTCATCAACAATGCCTATAAAATCGATCACGAAAAGAAATTTATTGTGGAACACTCACACAGCGATAACTATCTGAAACTAGCAGAGACACTTGAGCGCGGAGAACGCGTTGTTGTATTCACCCCTAACAAACGACGAGGCGATTACTCCGTAGAGAGTCTCGCTAAGCAATTACAACACCAGGGATATCACATGAAATATTATCATGCGGAAACTGATCAACAACAGCGACAAAGAGATTTCTCTGATATCAGTGAAGCGTTCAACGACATCGATGCTGTTTTATATAATGCAACCATCGAAGCTGGTATTTCCATCGTCGATGATAAATTCAAACGATTGTTTGTGTTTTCGGAAGAGTTAGGATCAGTAGAAGCAACAAAACAAGCGCTGCATCGATTCAGAAATATCAATGAAATTCATTATTCTGCGAATAGTCGTGGAAACAGCGTTGAATTGCCGTTGACTCGCGATGATATCATTGCGATGATAAAATCAAGTGAAGCAACTCTATCAACAACAGAATTGTTTTTTCGAGCCCCTAACTTCATTGATGTTGATACCAGCTATGGATACGCATTTGTCAGTGTTGTCATTGACGTGAATAATTCACGGTGTTATTTTACACAGCGGTTAATCGTGCTAATGAAACAGTCCGGTTATGAGATTTCACAAACACTTCCCGATGAATATCAGATATGGCTTGCAAAAAAAGAGAATCCAAAATGACAACCACCGCAGAAAGAGATGATAGCCCCGTCGTAGGTGATTTTCTGAAGAGTACTGTCGGGGAAAGAATAGCTGGCGCGGCTGTGATAAATCCAAAGGATTTCAAATACAAATACGATCCCGACGAAAAATTTGAACCATACCAGAAGAAGTTGAAATATCTCAATAATGTGTTTCAAGCGGATGTAAGTAAACTCGACACTGATATTGTACAACAACTTGACAAAAACGTATCACGGCTACAACGGCAACAGCAACTCATCGTCGACAAACTCAATCATGGAAAAACCATCACGACACAGCAATTCAGATCCGATAAAATATCACCGCGAGAACAAATTGAAATAGTCAGAGACGTCCTTGGCGTATTATCGCTGCCTGATGTTATTCCAGACGATCTGAGTAAACTAACACAATCGGTAAATCGATCTGATCTTGTAAGAAGCATTCATATGATGTTGCATGATAAACCCCTCCTTGAGAAGTATCAGCGGTTTATTAAACACCTCAATGAGATATTTCCCGAATTTAGATCAAAGAAGGGTGGACTATCATCAAAGAATATAATTGAGAAAATCAAGTTGATTTATAAAGGATTCGGTGGGGAATTAAAATCGGATAATAATCAACATGCGAGTCGAGGTGATTATACGCTACACTATGCTGAATGGCCTAAATCAGACTTCCTCAATGATGATTCATGGTTGAATACAACAATAACGGACAATGGATTCTATGGTGGAGATGATATTAATGCAGTCAATGATCACACTATAATGTTGAAATTTCATGTTTGGAGTGTTAATAGATGGTTCTCTCGATACGATGACTCTGAATGATCTGTAGATGACCGTATCATCGATGTTGAAACTTCGAAATTCCCTAATAAATTTATATTTTTCGAAGTTTCAACATTATACTATAACCCCATGGTGGTTCAATATGATATATTCATCTGTGTTACAGGCCTTATTTTATCATTTTAGCAGCTCTATCATTGATGGCAAAAGTGTCAAAATTGTATATAAAATCCTGACACTTTCCTCATTTGACATTTGACTAATCGGAACCATCCATTAATGGCCCAAACATTATAGTGTGTGTATCCGAAAAATATTTTTCATCGCTGATTATTTTTTTTCAACTTCGGCTCAGTCACCGAACAAGCTTGGCGAAACTTCGAAAAATATAAATTTATTAGGGAATTTCGAAGTTTCGCCACTTTAGATACGGTTATCTACAGATCATTCAGAGTCATCGTATCGAGTGAACCATCTATTAACACTCCAAACATGAAATTTCAACATTGTAGTGTGGTCATTGACTGCATTAATATCATCTCCACCATAGAATCCATTGTCCGTTATTGTTGTATTCAACCATGAATCATCATTGAGGAAGTCTGATTTAGGCCATTCAGGATAGTGTAGCGTATAATCACCTCGACTCGCATGTTGATTATTATCCGATTTTAATTCCCCACCGAATCCTTTATAAATCAACTTGATTTTCTCAATGATATTCTTTGATGATAGTCCACCCTTCTTTGATCTAAATTTGGGAAATATCTCATTGAGGTGTTTTATAAACCGCTGATACTTCTCAAGGAGGGGTTTATCATGCAACATCATATGAATGCTATTTACAAGATCAGATCGATTTACCGATTGTGTTAGTTTCCTCAGATCGTCTGGAATAACATCAGGCAGCCATAATACGCCAAGGACGTCTCTGACTATTTCAATTTGTTCTCGCGGTGATATTTTATCAGATCTGAATTGCTGTGTCGTGATGGTTTTTCCATGATTGAGTTTGTCGACGATGAGTTGTTGTTGCCGTTGTAGCCGTGATACGTTTTTGTCAAGTTGTTGTACAATATCAGTGTCGAGTTTACTTACATCCGCTTAAAACACATTATTGAGATATTTCAACTTCTTCTGGTATGGTTCAAATTTTTCGTCGGGATCGTATTTGCAGTATTTGAAATCCTTTGGATTTATCACAGCCGCGCCAGCTATTCTTTCCCCGACAGTACTCTTCAGAAAATCACCTACGACGGGGCTATCATCTATTTCTGCGGTGGTTGTCATTTTGGATTCTCTTTTTTTTGCAAGCCATATCTGATATTCATCGGGAAGTGTTTGTGAAATCTCATAACCGGACTGTTTCATTAGCGCGATTAACCGCTGAGTAAAATGACACCGTGAATTATTCTCGTCAATAACAGCACTGACAAATGCGTATCCATAGCTGGTATCAACATCAATGAAGTTAGGGGCTCGAAATAACAGTTCTGTTGTTGATAGAGTTGCTTCACTTGATTTTATCATCGCAATGATATAATCGCGAGTCAACGGCAATTCAACGCTGTTTCCACGGCTATTCGCAGAATAATGAATTTCATCGATATTTCTAAATCGATGCAGCGCTTGTTTTGTTTGCTTCTACTGATCCTAACTGTTCCGAAAACAAAAACAATCGTTTGAATTTATCATCGACGATGGAAATACCAGCTTCGATGGTTGTATTATATATAACAGCATCGATGTCGTTGAACGCGTCACTGATATCAGAGAAATCTCTTTGTCGCTGTTGTTGATCAGTTTCCGCGTGATAATATTTCACGTGATATCCCTGGTGTTGTAATTGCTTAGCGAGACTCTCTACGGAGTAATCGCCTCGTCGTTTGTTATGAGTGAATACAACAACGCGTTCACCGCGCTCAAGTGTCTCTATTAATTTCAGATAGTTATCGCTGTGTGAGTGTTCCACAATAAATTTCTTGTGATGATCGATTTTATAATTATTGCTGATGAATTTCATATCAGATTGCGCTAATTTGTCTCGGAATAGTATCAAATCATCAGTGTTTGCATCTGCATCTAACACAATAACTCTAACCGCGTTAGTTATCAGCGAAGAAAACTTATCCCAAATTGTTTTGTTATCCCTCGAGGACATCATTTGCCTAAGAATACCGTGCCATTCATCAACAATGATTGTATCGGGAATTCCTCGCACACGAACAATCGATTCTATTTGTGAGATAACTTTTCTGCGGCTGAATTCGTTAAATACAATCTCGTCGTGAATTTCATCATATGATTCCAGATGGAAATTGCTGTGCAATTTAAAATCGACACGAGTCTTTGTTGTAAAAGTTTTCCTGTAAGACAAATACAACACTGACTTGTCCTCAGTGATTGATTTCCAAGCCGATTCTGATTTTCCCATTCCACAGGCGGAACCATCCATATAGTCCTCATTGAAAATGATTTTACAACCCTGACCTGATTCATGTGCTGGTGGTTCAGTATACTGATAATCAGCATTTCTCGATTGTAGTTCTCCAGGATAATCAACTCCGCGACGGTTAAATGATTTTAGATACTTTTCATACTCTGTGTCCATTCCTGAACTTTCCGTTCCAGAACTTTCCGTTCCAGAACTTTCCGTTCTGGGAATCCTGATTTTGTTACTTGATTTTCTGAAGCAACCTATGATAAACAGTCTGAATACACAACAACATAACAATCAACGCAACTCTGCTCGATAACACCGTGAATTTCATTATAGCCGTGTCGCCGAGTATAAATATTACACCACGACCCAGGTCTTCGCGACAATGAAATCATATTGCTGGACCCACCAGTGATTGTTGGGATTTTATCAGGCTGTCCAGTTAACGCGATAGATATTTGATTGAAATCTTCGTTGGTCAAATCGTCATTGGCGGTAAAATCACTCAAAATAACTTCATTATCAATGCGCTAATACAACGGCTGAATCCCAACAGGACAGCATTGTAAACTGCTAGTAAATCCAATAGGATGAATTAATTGTTTATCGGTGCAGCCTGGTTTTGCCGATCTTGTTCCGGGTAATTTTATACCATACAATCCAACTTGTGTATCAACGTTCCATGATGGTCTATCTGCGGCAATTTTCTTCAACAATTCCCGATGAGTATAAAAATCGATCGGAATCGTTTTCAATAAAATGTGATAACCACCACGGGTTTCAAAAACAATAATATCGTTAATGGAATCAACTAAGTCGCAGAAAAACAATAATAACCCCTCCAACGATGAGGTTTTAGAATCAATGTCGATAGAGGGATATCTCAATCTCTCCCGGGGAATAATTTCATTGACTGCAGAACATCCCTGAATTCCTGTTATGTCCGGATCATCCACAAACACATACAATTTCCCCCGTTGTTGAATAATTACACCACGAAGTAGATAACTGTCCACAGTGAGTAATTCAATTGCGGATTTTTTGTTAGAAACACTCCATAATGGCCCTAAACGCCTTTTGTAATTCTCTCGAAGATCGTGATATGTTTGTGGTGTTTGAAAAAACCCCTTATCGTACCCTAACATGTTATCAGAGTAATCAGTAATCATTATGCAATATACTTTTTAACGTCTAATTGAATAATGATTTACAATTAATAATAATGGTGAATTCGGCATTAGCAACAAATAAATGCTGTTGGTTGTTTTTTGGGATCCACACGGCGATGTGGAAAAAACTCCTACGGGGAATTCTGCGGAATACATAATTGTACTGCCAAACAAGGATGTCCCGATGGTCCACGACCTTGTATTGGTTGTGGTAAAGGTGTTCGAGGGAAATATCAAATTTGTATATCATGTGGATCCCCACAATATCGTTCCGCAATAGAATATCTTCGACGAAAAAATAAACCAATACCAACTCCAGAAGAGTTTTTAACGACTTTCTGTGAGAAACAGAATGAAAGATTGGTTAAGTCGTCAAAATTACAGTAAATAAAGTACCCAGCAGCAGAAGGGCGAAGAAGACAATTTCATTTTTTTTAACCACTAAGTACTTAATTTGATAACGAGATGGATGAAATGGAACAAATTGTGATTAATAGCACAGAGTGTAGACGATGAAGTGCTAAAGGATTTTAACGAGAAAGCAAAAGAATTTCAAATCGATGATGATTTTATTGAATTTATTACTTATATCAACGATGCACCGAGCATTGATTCCATCGACGGAAGTATTAACAATTTAGTCGTATATGGTGATATCATGGCAGATAATCAAAAAATCCTGCTAAGATATTTTCCAGCGGCAGGCATGTGATATATGTCACTCAACGGTACACTCAAATACCAAAAGTGATCAGAGATAACTGTAATATTCTTGATGTATTCAACGGCGTTGATACACATACGCTACGAAATATTTGGCAGACATGGTGTTCTGATATGGACTTCAATCAATTTAGATATTTCTTTAGCCGCGCTCAGTCACCCCCACACGGATTTATAACAATAAATTTACATGACCCTCGAACACGATATCGTATTGGACTTGATCAAATATTCGGTTGAAATCGTGGTGATTTTCATTATTAACCCATAGCAGCAAAGAGGGTGAACTGCAAACTAAACGGCAACATCGTTGTAAGATTAGTTTTTTCATTATTAACGACGACCGCTTATAAAACGTTGCCTTCGAACGTTGCAGTGTCGCAGCCCCTGTGTTTGTGACAACTAAATTGGCACTATCATCGTAAGATTTTTTTTTGTTTCGGTTTTGTAACGAATCACTTACGAAATATTTGCCTAAAAAGTTGGTCTGTTCACCTTCTTTGCTGCTTCCCTACTTCAGCGGTCAAATTACAAAACAAAGAGGATTGTTCGTCTCATGCCTAGGGCATGGAATGTGCGCACTTTTCTGGACAGAGACGATTGGGACCGACCCCAGAGGAGAACCGCCATAATAGGAAATGAGCTTGCTAGATACAACGTTGATAATACAGTCTACCGCCTCTCTACCAGTAACCTGACGCCATAGAGGCATCCTCACTCTAAGCACTGGCACTTCATTAACCACGTCATTGTCAAGAAGAGAGACCGGCAGGTTTAGCATTTGACCAAGTCCTTATGAGGCGCTTACTGCTGCACAGACATCCGTCTGTTAATCACTAAGCTCAACATTCGCATTCAGCCCAAACGACGCCCACATAAAAAATAAAAGGTTCTAAACGACAGCGTCCTGAAAGAACCTTCATCCATCAATGATGAATACATCAGTCGTTTCTCCCAAGTATCCATCAACAATGCACTGGATGGCCCTCCAACGTTGTTGTGGAAACAGAAAGCGATATGTCTGCTTCGCCAATGGCAAAGCACCTGGTTCAGACACAATATCAGATGAAGTCTACAAGGAATTGGCCACAGCCCGGATAGAAAGGCTCCACCAACTGTTTTACTGTTGTATGTGAAGAAACGATCCTCCAGGAATTCAAAGCTGCTTCCATAATAAAGCAGTGACATCCACCAGTGTAGATCTTTACTTTCCACTGCAGGAAAGATACTAGCCAGAATCCTACTAATGTTCCTCACTACCCACCTTGACCAGTGATTACAACCAGAAAAGCCAGTGTGGATTCAGAAATGAATCATAGTGAACCGCCGAAAAGAACCATCGATAAGGTGTTTGCTGCGAGTTAGCTGAAAGAGATATGTCAAGAGCAAAGCACCGACATTATCTTCATCTAAGTCAGCGGTTCTCAACCTTTCTAGTGCCGCTACCCTTTTAATGCAATTCCAAATGTTGTGGCGACCCAACCGTACAATTATTTTCGTTCATAACTGTAAAAATGTATATTTCCGATGGTCTTAAGCGACCCCTGGCAAATCGTTGTTCGACCCTTGACGGGGTCGCGACCCACAGGATGAGAACCGCTGATCTAAGTCGACTTGAAAAATGCCTTTGGTACCGTTAATAGAGAAGGCTTGTTGCAATTAATGGCCAATTATGGATCTCCCCTCGAAAATATATATCCATGGTGCAGCATTAACACGAAGTCATGCAGGCAGGATTCTAGGAAAGGGGAGAGACATCTGTACCATACCAAGTAAACAATGGAGTTAAGCATTGTTGTGTTTTTGGAACGTCACTGTTCTGTATATTGTTCTCTGACATGCTGATTAATTATTTCAGAGACTCAAAGGTTGGAGTTGGCATAAGGTACCGTACAGATGGAAAACTATAAAATCCCACCAGGCTCCAATCGAAAGCCACATTTATGACAGACACCATCATGTATTTCTTATTTGCAGATGACGGCAACCTCAATGTTGCCTCCGAAGCAGACCTGCAATTAAGTGTTGACATTTTTTCCCAGCTCCTCCACAAGCTTTGGTCTCACCATCAGTAACAAGAAGACTATAGTCCGGCATCAATCGTTCCGTGGAATGCTATATGTTGAGCCCAACATCACCGACAACGCCCAAACACGCAACGTAGCGAACCGTTTCACCTACCTTGGCAGAAAACTGTCACATAGTGATACTATTGACGACGAGGTGAACCTTTGCATTTCCATAACCAATACACTTTCGGCAGATTGTATGATAATGTCTCGAATGGAAGATGCATCAGTATGCAGCTCAAACTAAATATATATAGGGTAGTTGAGCTCCCCACACTAATTTACAAATGCGAAACAAGGTCGTGTACCATCTTCTCACTAGGAAGCTGTACCACTTTCACACCACAAGTCTCAGGAATATTCTCATCATCAAGTGGCAGGACATGGTTCCCGACACTGAAGTACTCGCGGAAGCAGGTCTCCACATTATCCAGATGCTGTGCCAGCTACGCTGAACGGGACATGTTGTACGCATGCCAGACCACCGGCTGGTGTAAGAGACTATTCATAAACCCTAATTCCTGGGAGAAAACTCCAAGCCATCGATTCAATTAGCGTTCCTCTTTGCACAAAGGCTCCTAATGGTACGCATCTTGCAGGACAGCAGCTGCAAAGCTGAAGAGGCAAGACATAAAAGCATGTACCATCATCCCTTTTGGAGATATCCCACTCATCCCCTGTCCCTTATGCAAAGGAACATTTCCTGCAAGGCTGGTCTTAGCCACCTGTGCAATCACAGAACAGAACCAGCCAATCCAACTCTGACAAGAGTGGTCCTTGTCTAATGGACGGACGAACAAAAACACATTGAAAGTCAACGTGTTCTTTAGCACCGCTTCAGGCGCAATGTTGAACGTAGAAAAGGTCATATGAAACATGACGATAATTCCGAGTAGAATTAAATGCCAAATGTCGATGATGCAATGAGAAGTTTGATACAACACCAGCAAAGTTTAATGTTAAATGATGGACACAGCTACAAGCGTGGTGTTACAACGCACATCTGAGAGCAGCATGTTATATAACATAATGGCAGGCGAGATGTTAGAATATACACAGAATAATCAAGTGGAGAATAGAAAACATAGTTGCTACCACAACAACGGGAGAGCTCTTAGAAAACTCACGTAATAGCCTGGGGCTCGCACGTAAGTCCATCATATCAAATGCTTGAATGCAAAACGATTTCAGGCGGAGAATAGTCCTATGAAAACCAACACATTCTACAGTACAGCCACGTTGGCAATGTTTAATCTACATCACATGCATCACATTCTATACCACATCAATAGACAAGACGTTCAAAGAGTGGTCATATAGAAAATCAGTATATTTTCCAACACAAAAAGAGTTGAAATATTGTACGTATATCCGGTATTGACATGAAATAGGAACACGTTATCCAGCATAGTGAGAAGTGAAATGGAGAACATCAATGGACAACTATCACTTTATATTCTGAAGCAAAATGCGAACTATTCAACACATACTACACAGTCACATGCGAAGCCATAACGTTTTGCGACACAGGAAAAAAAATCCCAGAAAATGCGATTTGTTATATAGTTCATAATACGAAATTGAAATATATCGGTGGAAGATATTTGTCTCACTTCTATTTACGAGGCATATCAATCTATTATGTATGTTGTTCATGCCGTTATTTATATAGTACTGGCCATTTAGTTTTCCACCCTACCCCAACCCCACCTCTCTCTCTCTCTCTCTCTCTCTCTCTCTCTCTCTCTCTCTCTCTCTCTCTCTCTCTCTCTCTCTCTCTCTCTCTCTCTCTCTCTCGTGATAAACAGATCTTAAAATGCTTCATGGATGCCGATCATATAGCACATTTAATTTTAACGAGAAAACACCATCAAGAATGTCGTCAAATAGACGTTACACAGCGAAAAGAAGTTTTCTTAAGAAATAACGTTCTATCGTTACTTATTTATATGAATCGTTCAGATTGTTAGCGACATAACCTGTATGGCATGATGATATTCGTGATAACAGTGTCCCTCATATACATATATAATACCATTTTCTCTTGCCCTCACTGATAAATGGTTTGCATTGTTTAGAATTAAACGTGATGGCATATAGTAATAACATTATGAAAGTCATGATTTGCAAGTAATATATATATATATATATATATATATATATGTTTTGTAGGGACGCCGCTTGTACCTGTAATAGTCCTTATTGCGTTGGATTACAACTATTACTATGGAGGGAGAGGATAGTAAGTAGTTGTATACCTTACAGAGAATCGTTTATTAATGTACAGTTACCTTTTTATGTTATCGTGACCAATAAAGCATATCTTTGCTTTATATAATGATATCCTTGTAGTTAGGTATGTCCAATAACGATTGTGTTAGTGCTATATAGTGCAATGGTTGTAGTATGTATGTCATATAATGAAAGTATTAGGCAAATACAATGTGACCCTCAGGATTGTTAATCAGTTCATACACTCATTAAATTAGGTGTCTTGATGAGATCAGCTGTTGAAAACGTTTCAGGTTCATTGATAAGATTTAGTGCATTATTATTGATTACACTATGTCCTAATGGCTTGGTGTATAACAAAGCAATGCCATCATTATAACTTACGGTTGGAACGCTACGTCATAAAGACACAAAAAAATACTCATACTATGTCTATCTGAGACATGCAATAATACACTCTATGACTGAGACATGCAATAATACACTCTTACTATGTCTATCTGAGACATGCAATAATACCCTCTATGACTGAGACATGCAATAATACACTCTTACTATGTATATCTGAGGCATACAAAAATACGTTCTTACTATGTCCATCTGACACAAGCAATAATACACTCTTACCATGTCTATCTAAGACATGCAATAATAAACTCGTACTATGTCTTTCTGAGACATGTAATAATACACTCTATGACTGAGACATGCAATAATACACTCTTACTATGTCTATCTGAGACATGCAATAATGCACTCTTACTATGTATATCGAAGACATGCAATATTTATCTTACTATGTCTATCTGAGACATGCAATAATACACTCTTACTATGTCTTATAGATGCAATAATACACTCTTACAATGTCTATCTGAGACATGCAATAATACTTTTACTATGTCTATCTGAGAAATGCAATAATACACTTTTACTATATCTTAGACATACAATAATACACTCTTACTATATTTTAGACATGCAATAATAGACTCTTACTCTGTCTGAGAGATGCAATATTACACTCTTACTATGTCTATCTGAGACATGCAATAATGCACTCTTACTATGTCTGAGAGATGGAATAATAGACTCTCACTATGTCTGAGAGATGCAATATTACACTCTTACCATCTATATCTGAGACTTGCAATAATACACCCAGACTATGTCTGAGACATGCAATAATACACTCTTACTATATTTTAGACATGCAATATTAGACTCTTACTCTGTCTGAGAGATGCAATATTACACTCTTACTATGTCTATCTGAGACATGCAATAATACACTCTTACTATGTCTGAGAGATGGAATAATAGACTCTTACTATGTCTAAGAGATACAATATTACACTCTTACCATGTATATCTGAGACTTGCAATAATACACCCTGACTATATCTGAGACATGAAATAATACACTCTTACTATATTTTAGACATGCAATATTAGACTCTTACTCTGTCTGAGAGATGCAATATTACACTCTTACCATGTATATCTGAGACATGTAATAATACACCATGACAATGTCTGAGACATGCAATAATATACTCTTTCTATGTCTATCTGAGACATGCAATAATAATTTTACTATGTCTATCTGAGACATGCAATAATACACTTTTTCTATGTTTGAGACATGCAATAGTCCACTCTTACTATGTCTGTCTGAGACATGCAATAATAATTGTACTGTGTCTAGCTGACACATGCAATAATACACTCTTACTATGTCTATCTGAGACATGCAATAATACACTCTTACTATGTCTATCTGAGACATGTGATAATAGAATCTTACTATGTCTATCTGAGACATGTGATACTACACTCTTACTATGTCTGTCTGAGACATGTGATAATACACTCTTACTATGTCTATCTGAGACATGTGATAATACATTCTTACTATGTCTATCTGAGACATACAATAATACACTCTTACTATGTCTATCTGAGACATGTGATAATACACTCTTACTATGTCTATCTGAGACATGTGATAAAACATTTTACTATGTCTATCTGAGACATGTGATAATACACTCTTACTATGTCTATCAAGTAGATACATAATACCACACTTTCCCTTTTTCTATGAGAGATAAAAACTAATGAACTCTTAAGCCACAGAGACAAACAATAATTCACACGTAATATACCCACAACAAAGGAAAACAATAATATTCTATTATTATGTCTATCAAAGATCCACATACATCCACTCTCTATTGTTTATCACGAAAACTATATAATTAAATCTACCTATGTATGTCACAAATCACACAATGACACTATGTCACAAATCACACAATAACACAATGTCACAAATCACACAATAACACTATGTCGATCCCATAATTCCACAATAACACACTCTTACTGTATGTCACAAATCACACAATAACACAATGTCGATCCCATAATTCTACAATAACACACTGTTACTGTATGTCACAAATCACACAATAATCATATGTCGATCCCATAATTCCACAATAATACACTGTTACTATATGTCATAAATCACACAATAACACTATGTCGATCCCATAATCCCACAATAATACACTGTCACTATATGTCACAAATCACACAATAACAACATGTCGATCCCATAATTCCACAATAATACTTCTATGTATGTCACAAATCGCACAATAACACTATGTCGATCCCATAATTCCACAATAACACACCTATGTATGTAACAAATCACACAATAACACAATGTCGATCCCATAATTCCACAATAACACACTGTTACTTTATGTCAAAAATCATACAATAACACTATGTCGATCCCATAATTCCACAATAATACACTGTTACTGTATGTCACAAATCACACAATAACACAATGTCGATCCCATAATTTCACAATAACACACTGTTACTGTATGTCAAAAATCACACAATAACACTATGTCGATCCCATAATTTCAAAATAACCCACTGTTACTATATGTCACAAATCACACAATAACACAATGTCGATCCCATAATTCCACAATAATACACTGTTAATATATGTCAAAAATCACATAATAACACAATGTCGATCCCATAATTCCACAATAATACACTGTTACTGTATGTCACAAATCACACAATAACACTATGACGATCCCATAATTCTACATAAATACACTGTTACTATATGTCACAAATCACACAATAGCACTATGTCGATCACATAATTTCACAATAACACACTGTTACTATATGTCACAGATATACACATTGACGATGTTCTTACGTCTATAAACAAAAACACGTAACAATACATTCCTCTTATGCCTATATCTCAGACATTTAATAATTACTCTTGCTATGCGTGTCACAGAAATACTTTATGTTTTTCATACGTCTGTCATAAAGAAATTCTTATTATATTCTGTCACAAAGAAATCCCTACTATGTCTGTCACCAAAAAATCCTTACTATGTCTGTCACTAAGAAATCCTTACTATGTCTGTCATAAAGAAATCCTTACTATGTCTGTCACAAAGAAAACCTTACTATGTCTGTCGCAAAGAAGTCCTTGCTATATATGTCACAAAAAAATCCTTACTATGTCTGTCTAAAAGAAATCCTTACTATGTCTGTCATAAAGAAATCCTTACTATATCTGTCACAAAGAAATCCTTGCTATGTCTGTCACAAAGAAATCCTTGCTCTGTCTGTCACAAAGAAATTCTTGCTATGTCTGTCACAAAGAAATTCTTGCTATGTCTGTCACAAAGAAATCTTTACTATGTCTGTCACAAAGAAATCCTTACTATGTCTGTCATAAAGAAATCCTTACTATATCTGTCATAAAGAAATCCTTACTATGTCTGTCACATACGAATCCTTCCTATGTCTGTCATAAAGAAATCCTTCCTATGTCTGTCACAAATAAATCCTTGCTATGTCTGTCACATACGAATCCTTACTATGTCTGTCACAAAGAAATACTTATTATATCTGTCATAAAGAAATCCTTACTACGTCTGTCATAAGGAAATCCATGCTATGTCTGTCACAAGGAAATCCTTGCTATGTCTGTCACAAAGAAATCCTTGCTATGTCTGTCACAAAGAAATCCGTACTATGTCTGTCACAAAGAAATCCTTGCTATGTCTGTCACAAAGAAATCCTTACTATGTCTGTCACAAAGAAATCCTTACTATGTCTGTCACAAAGAAATCCTTACTATATCTGTCACAAAGAAATCGTCGCTATGTATGTCACAAAGAAATCCGTACTATGTCTGTCACAAAGAAATCCCTACTATATCTGTCACAAAGAAATCCTTACTATGTTTGTCACAAAGGAATCTTTACTATATCTGTCACAAAGAAATCCTTACTATGTCTGTCACAAAGAAATCCTTGCTATGTATGTCACAAAGAAATCCTTACTATGTCTGTCACAAAGAAATCTTTGCTATGTCTGTCACAAAGAAATACTTACTATGTCTGTCATAAAGAAATCCTTACTATGTCTGTCACATACGAATCCTTGCTATGTCTGTCATAAAGAAATCCTTACTATGTCTGTCACATACGAATCCTTGCTATGTCTGTCATAAAGAAATCCTTGCTATGTCTGTCACAAAGAAATCCTTACTATGTCTGTCACAAAGAAATCCTTACTATGTCTGTCACATACGAATCCTTACTATGTCTGTCACAAAGAAATGCTTACTATGTCTGTCATAAAGAAATCCTTACTATGTCTGTCACATACGAATCCTCACTGTGTCTGTTACATACGAATCCTTACTATGTCTGTCATAAAGAAATCCTTACTATGTCTGTCACAAAGAAATCATTGCTATATATGTCACAAAGAAATCCTTACTATGTCTGTCATAAAGAAATCCTTACTATGTCTGTCACAAAGAAATCCTTGCTATATATGTCACAAAAAAATCCTTGCTATGTCTGTCATAAAAAAATCCTTACTATGTCTGTCACAAAGAAATCCTTGCTATATATGTCACGAAGAAATCCTTGCTATGTCTGTCATAAAGAAATCCTTGCTATATATGTCACAAAGAAATCCTTGCTATGTCTGTCATAAAGAAATCCTTACTACGTCTGTGACAAAGAAATCCTTACTATGTCTGTCACATACGAATCCTTACTATGTCTGTCATAAAGAAATCCTTGCTATGTCTGTCACAAAAAAATCCTTACTATGTCTATCACATACGAAGCCTTACTATGTCTGTCACAAAGAAATACTTGCTATGTCTGTCATAAAGAAATCATTACTATGTCTGTAACATACGAATCTTTACTATGTCTGTTACATACGAATCCTTACTATGTCTGTCACAAAGAAATACTTATTATGTCTGTCATAAAGAAATCCTTACTATGTCTGTCACAAAGAAATCTTTGCTATGTATGTCACAAGAAATCGTTACTATGTCTGTCACAAAGAAATCCTTACTATGTCTGTCACTATTAAACCCTTGCTATGTCTGTCACAAAGCAACTATTACACCCTTTCTATATCTGTCGCAAAGACAAGCTGTGGCACTCTTCATCTCTCTGTGTATTACTTTCTATCTGTCCGTTTGTCTGTATGCCCTCTCTCTCTCTCTCTTTCTCTCCATACATATATATATGTATATATATATATATATATATATATATATATATATATATATATGTGTGTGTGTGTGTGTGTGTGTGTGTGTGTGTGTGTGTGTGTGTGTGTGTGTGTGTGTGTGTGTCCTTTAATATGGAAATTCGATAGGGAAATTCGATAGGGGGCAACTTGATTATTCTTCGACATTTCAAGTTTCACTTCGACTGCCCTGGAAACACATACACATCAAAAGTCCTAAATTTCTTTCATGTTTTCAACCTTAAACAGTCAGTTAACCAACCCACCCAAAACATGGTAACATTTTAGACTGGATTTTTCATAGTCCTGATGATACTAGTCTATGTACCACAATTGTATCCCACGAGCCTGGATCAGATCAAGTCTGCGTTATATGCCATCTGGACGTTTCAGTCACTAACCTCTACTAAGAGAAACCTCCGTATGATAAATGAACTAAATGCATGACATCCAAGCAAACCTAACAACTTACTTACCTCCTACAGCAAAAAAACTCAATGATTGCATGCGTTCTTTCCTTGAAAAACTTGAACCAGCCACTAAATGCAGAGTATCAATTCAGATGTGTTCACTTTGGTATATCAGTGTTAGAGACCTTAAACAGACCACCGTAAAGCGGAGAGTCTTTGGATTTCCACCAGACTCAAAATTCGTAACAAATATGAAAAACCTCTAAGCAGAACGTCACAATCATAGTCCATTTAGCCAATTTATCCCACTACAGTACTAAGTTCACGCAGAGTTCAGTTGCAAAGAGCTCAAAGAGATTACTAACAAACTAATATCAAGGAACAAAGGTGCACGACTTCCGACTACCATCTCTCCAGCAGACCTTCCTGACTACCTTCTCTCCAGCAGACCTTCCTGACTACCTTCTCTCCAGCAGACCTTCCTGACTACTTTCTCTCTAGCAGACCTTCCGACTACCTTCTCTCCAGCAGACCTTCCGACTACCTTCTCTCCAGCAGACCTTCCTGACTACTTTCTCCCCAGCAGACCTTCCTGACTACCTTCTTTCTAGAAGACCTTCCGACTACCTTCTCTCCAGCAGACCTTCCTGACTACCTTCTCTCCAGCAGACCTTCCTGCCTACCTTCTCTCCGGCAGACCTTCCTGACTACTTTCTCTCCAGCAGACCTTCCTGACTACCTTCTTTCGAGCAGACCTTCCGACTACCTTCTCTCCAGCAGACCTTCCGACTACCTTCTCTCCAGCAGACCTTCCTGACTACTTTCTCTCCAGCAGTCCTTCCTGACTACCTTCTTTCAAGCAGACCTTCCTGACTACCTTCTCTCCAGCAGACCTTCCTGACTACCTTCTCTCCAGCAGACCTTCCTGACTACTTTCTCTCCAGCAGACCTTCCTGACTACCTTCTTTCGAGCAGACCTTCCGACTACCTTCTCTCCAGCAGACTTTCCTGACTACCTTCTCTCCAGCAGACCTTCCTGACCTGTTCGCAGTTTTTTCCTTGACAAAGTACAATCCAGTAGCGATAGGCTTGACATCACTCTTTCAATTGACTCATCATCACCATACAGTTGCGATATAGAATTTCAGTGACAACAGTTATGAGTGTTTGAACCTGTCTCTGTAGATTTAGTACGGACAATCATGATGAAGAGTGCACCAAAGTCACGTGAACCTGATCGAGTTCCAAAATCACTGTTGCTTGAGTGCTTAGATTCAACATTACCTTCACTAACTGATGTTATTAATACTTTTCTCTCATCCGGGGAGTTCCCATCAACGTTCTAAATTTTTTAGCAATGTACAGTCTGCATATCGCCCTTGCCAGAGTAGTAAACTACTCTTTTGAAAGTATTTAATGGCATTATCTCTTTTTTATGGGGAAAGTGGAAAGATTACAGTCCTCACCAGCTTTGATTTGTCTGCAGCATTTGACACAATATACCAAGATATAGTACTTCACCGTCTCCAACATGTATTTGGCATTCACAATACAGCCTTAATGAGATTCAAGTCCTACTTAGGCAACCGAACACATATTGTATCTGCAAATGGATTACACTTCCAGGCCATTTGACCTATGGTGTGGTGTTCCACAGCGGTGTTCATGGACATGTTCTTTTCATAATATACACTCAGCCGCTCTCAAGTGTCATAGATCATCATCCAGTGTTTCACCAATTGTACGCTGATGACACCCAAATATACAAATTTTGCCACTCAACTGAAGTTGATACTGCCATCCAACGAATAGAGAGTTGCATTTGTGAAATCATGGATGACTTATAAATGGTTGCAGATGAATGATGATAAAACTGATGCTTCTCTGATTACAACACAAAGATTTTCTGATTCACATCATATCAGTTGTGAATACTGTAATCAAGTCAATAGTGAACACTCTAATCATATCAGTAGCAATCACTCTAATCATATCAGTAGCAATCACTCTAATCATATCAGAAGCAATCACTCTAATCATATCAGTAGCAATCACTCTAATCAAGCAGCAGATAGGGTGAATCCTACAACGTTTTTAGACAAAATTTGATTGAAATCCTAAAACGAGCCGTCTTATAATCTTATTTTAACCAAAAAAAGGCGAACCCTACAACGTTTTCAGACAAAAAATTGATTGAAATCTCCCTACGAAATCATTTTAACTAAAAAAATGAAAACGATTTTTTAATTAATTTTGGTCGCAACTTGTTGTCATCCACCCTCTCTGCTGCTAAAGTTTTCAGTTCTGGGTTAACAAAAATAATAAATAATTTGATCGAGTCTTTAGGATCTCACAAACAGACTAATCGCTAACACCTCTTCTTGTAAATCAATCAGATTATTTGACTGGTCGGTGAGTTTGAAATTAATTATGGTGAATGAATTATTATGGCATCGCATATAGACAGGATTAATTGGGTTTTCAATAATTAGGAATCCTGGAGGAGCTGTTGGTGCAAATGAATAAAGAATATATCCTTGCTGAGCTTGATTTGATCGTTCGAGATTAATTTGATAGCTTCCTTCGATAACATCACACACTAAATTGAGCGCAATCACTGAGGATATATTCACGTTGAACGGAGCGATATGCCTGCCGCCACCGTCTGGGTCATTATTGTGTTTGAGGATTTTTATTTCCTGTGATGCTGTTTTTTTCCATGTATCATGAATTATTTTAAAACCAACATCGATTGCATCACTGAGAGATTTTTGTAGTTCTAGGATATTATATCCTGGTAGTTTGAATGTCGGAATATCCTTCACGGAGATTTTATAGTCTGTTGCAAAAATATCTCTTGTTTTAGGATTACTTTCACTTAATACCTCTTGAATGATTTGCGCATTAAATGTTTCCATGTCATTGATGATTTTGTTACATGTTTCTACAACGCTGATAAATTCATCTTGGGTGAGTGTGCCGGATCTAAGGGATATAAACAACAACGAAATATCGCTATTCATCGCTCCGAAATTTACAGTGGGGTCATCCGGTTGAAGAATGTGGTAGATCTTCTTAGTGGGAGGATCTACCAATTCAATAAAAAAAATACAATTTATCATAATCTCTATAACTCTTTATTGGATTATCAGGTTTTATTCTGTCGGTGATATAATCAGTTTTTTGTGGTTCTGGTAAATCAACGGTTTCTCCCCCTGGTGGTAATTCAGGCCATCCTAGTACGGTTCTTATTGAGCTTTGATAGATATCTACTACGTATCCTTCTGTGCTTATCTCAATTGCGGATGATAGTGTTGGTTCATGAACTGTTATAGCGATTTTCGATTCTGTTCCAGTAATCGATTTTATTCTACGCGCGAATTCATTATTGATTTGTTCGATTTGGTATGACCCTGTTGGTATCGAAACAACTTTCCAGTCTGGGGTTCCGTCGGGTTTATTCTTATTTGCAAACACTAAAGAATTATTGGGTTGTTGACCACCAAATGATTTTGATCTGATATTAGGCCAACTGTGATACATTCGTAGTTTTGCTAGCGCTATCTCCTTCACTGGGACCGGAGAGGGAAAATTCACACTGAATTCTGGATTCGTTGATGTTATTGATATCATGCTTGTTTGTACTGGGTTCGTGTTCTCCACTATTCGTTGAAGTAATTCCATCGGTGTTGTCATTGTTATTATACTCATGATTTATTTCTAATTTTGGTATCGATGAATCATAAATACTGACCATCACTGAGAACTCACAATCTGGTAATGTTGATATTATTGAGATCATTTTGTTTTTTGGGTTCGTGTTTTCTGATTCCATCGGTGTTGTCATTGTTATTATATTCATGTTGTCGCTCTAATTTCGATATCGCGGAATCAAAAATACTGACCATCGCTGAGAATTCACTATCTGATATAATCGTATTATCGAGTGACGATGATATCATCAGGGATAACTGCGAATATGCGGTTGATGCAATATGAAATTGAAGTAAGTAATTCTGCAGTTTACTCTGGCTGCATGATGATATCTTTTTTGCTATCCCGGTTGATATACTCCCGATTGTAGCTACCGCAGAAATGCAAATTGGAACTACGACCGGGGCAATCATTGTAACAGATGCTAGTATTATTCCGGCGCCAGTGAGAACGCTTGACACCGAGTATATAATAACATCAATTGCGGTGATTCTTCGTCGGTATTTTTTTATTTTTATTTGATACTCCTCAGTGAGGGTTTTGAGACTATTCTGAAATTCTCTGACCTGATCATAGCGACATTGCGTTGATAAAATCATTGTTATTTTAAAAACGCTAGCGTTTTCAATTGTGAAATCCGAACGATTTAGTTATTTACTTAAATCCGCTACAAATTCCACATACCAGGTTACTGAAGCCTTAGTCAAACTTTTATCAGTATATGTTATAGTGAACTTTTCAGTTTTATCCTTGTCGATGATCGTTGAAATCGTATTGTTGACCCCGGATGAACTCGACGATGATATATTAAATTGAGTTAATGGTGTTACTAGTGTTAATCGATAAATACCCTTAACGGTTGCAGAGATATCTAATTTGTTGTTTGCAGGTGTCCACTCAAATGATCCGTGTTGGATTGTGTACACGACGTTGTTGGTTTTCTCATGAGGAATTTTTGTTTTTTCAATGATTGTTATCATCCTCGAAAAATCACCTTTGACGGCTTCGATGAAAGTTTTCGTCTCATCGATGGATTTTTTAATATCAGGGAGTTTTATTTCAATTTTATCCAACTGGGTTCCAATAAATTTATCAATGATATTTCTACGAAAAACTGAAAACTGTTTTCCGTTTTCTTCAATTCTAGATTCAAGTTTTGTTAGTACAAACACAGAATTGTTTAACTCATCGTTGAGAGTTTTTAATCGATCTGTAATCGTCGAAACGAGTACACCCGGTTTTAGTTTACCCTGATCGGAAAATAACGCGATAGTATCCTCGATTGCGTTTTGTTGTTTAACCAAAATATCATCCAGAGAAATATTACTGGTTTTCAATTTACCCTGATCGGAAAATAACGCAACGGTGTTCTCGATTGCGTTTCGTTGTTTAACTAAAATGTCATTCAATGACACATCACTGGATTTCAATTTACCCTGTTTGTCTTGAAATACAACTATTTCATTAGGATCAACACTTGTTAAATTTAACGTCTCAGCGATTTCATCTTCAATTATTTTTTTTATATCCTTGACAGAATCAGGTGGTGCAGTGCCATCGGGTTTGGGTTTCAAAGATCTCCCCCAAATATCAATCATGTTATTGTAAAACTCTTTCTCTCTCTAGAATCGTTTTTGACGACTTCGTCGTTGCCAGCGATTACTAGTGTATTCATTAACGACAACATGTGGTGGTTTTCCGCTTGGGTTACTCAAGGAGTTAGAAATAGCGTCAAGGACATTTAATACTTCGCTGCCGCATATTGGTGGGTCAATCATCGTTTGTGTTGGTAGCGTAGAATACCAAGTCTTCATTGGAAGGGTTTTTATATACCGCATAAACTCTTTTGGTGGGGCTAATCCATATGAATCGAAATAAACAATCCCACGTGGATCAATAGCGTATGCAACCCAGTGAGTTCCAGGTCCGGTGCTGTTATCGAGATTAATAATACCTGTTTCAGTTTTGTTTGGTTGATGTGGTAATTGATCTTTCATAAAAACACCTCTGAAATTTTTAATCACTAGTTTTTTAGCCGCATCCATTAAATCAAAATTGGACATGGGAACCATCGAAGATTTGGGAACCATAGGTTCCTGAATTAATAAATCGTTCCTGGTAGTCTTAGACCCTTTCCGCTGTACCACGAATACGGGGTTCCTTGTAGTCTTAGACCCTTTCCGCTGTACCACGAATACGGGGTTCCTGGTAGTCTTAGACCCTTTCCCTTTTTTTAATATCCTTTCCCAGTTGCCTTCTTTAGTGCCATTCCTGCTGCAGTACCAACGGCTCCTATCGCTGCCGCTTTAGCCACCGCTGGGGCTGCTGCTGCAATCAATGCTGGAATCGCAGCTAACAACGGAAATATACCGCCTGTTTTAATCATATTTTTGATAGCAGCCGCAGAGAGAGTAATCTGAACACCTTTTTTGGCTGCAAGTGAATCATTGAAATGTTTTATTTGACGAGTTGTCAGCGATAGTTTATTTGCACCACCAGTCATTTGGTTGGGTTTCAACGTGATTGTGGTTCCACATTTTTTAGCTGATTCCGATTGCAATTTTTTTAATTGACCGGGAGTTAACGCAACACTAATAACACTATATGACATTATATATAATTGATTGATTCTAATTCAATGAAAAATCGAGAAAATCGTTTACATGTTTTCCACTGGTGCATCTACCACTCTCATTCTTCCACCAACACCTTCGAGTAGCATTGATTTATCACTGAGAATGACAGCAACCGCTCTATAAGCAATACCAGCAGGGTTTACACGGGCTCTAAAATGTATATCAACAACAGATTGTCTCATCAAATCGAGATATTCCAGTGAGAAGTAATAAATCGGATAGAGGCTTTTGAAATCATATTGTGATATTTGCAAACCAGTATCCACATTTTGATCACGTGCCATAAATGACAACAGACGATGATAAACTCGTGCAATATGATTTTCCGTGTAATCAAGTTGTATATCCTCAGATGGTTCCTGCTGGCCGTTTATTCTCAGTGAGACGTCTTTCACACCTAACTGATCAAATATCATATTACTTCGTTGTTGATTGCCAACTCGTGTGTTATCCTGTAACGCTACGAATATATGACGTGGCGCAGCAACACCTTGTTTTGATGCTAGATTCCACGTGAATAACCCGTTCAGCTCTGATTGCTTCACATCTGTACTCACGGTTAGCCAACTCAACAACGACTTTCCCCCTTGGTCCATAAATGATAGTAATCGTTCTTCTGCGGTGATTGCTGGAGTCAACACTGGCATCCACAATGATATTTTTGTTAAATTGACTTTACCGGCATCATCATTGGGATTTGCAGCATCTGCTGGAATCCTCCAGATTGCGTCATTATCATCACTCTTTCGTACAAGCGATACTGTATGCTTCGCCCCGTAGATAACTTTTCGGACGTTTCTACAGAATCCAAATATATGATGCAGTGGAATCGCGCATGAAAATGATTTACGCGCTCCTTGCAACATTGAGTTTCGTGTTGCAGCTCCTAGATTGAAATTAGCATCGTTGTTTATAATCATATTCTCGACATCAGCATCACTATTATCACGTTTTTTTGGTCGTCTTACAACAAATGGATTTCCTCCAGCGGTATTCTTACCATCTTTTGCAAACATCATAGAGGGTCCTGCTGATCTTGTATAATCATCAGAATATCTCGCTAACCCGATTATTGTTGTAGCTACATCAACATCGCGATCTATCGACTCAATTTCTTTTCCATCAATGAGATATCTAGCACTCTCAAATAGCGCCATAATACCATTATTGACAAAACCGACTTGAGTACCATCTGGATACGGTGCTGGTACAGCAGTAGTATCAGCAGCTGTTACAAGTTCTCCTTCTACTTCAAAAAACGCTTCACAGGGTAAAAAGTATTTACTGGTATCATGGACTTGAAGTTCAATTCTTGCTCGACTATTTGAGTCTATGGCATGATAGGCGTAATATTGATAATCGCGTACAGAATCATCCTTGCGAACTGGGGCATCTATATCAAACGCTGGATCAGGTGACTGTTTGAACATTTTATTCTATTTATCAGAGTCTAAATCGCGATTTTCCATTTCATCGTCGTGTTTTTTTAAAGCCACTTCCTGCTATCATATTTGCAATATTGCTTTGGTCGGGGGTTAAAGCCATCGACGCTAATTTTTCGTCTACTGCGTTATTTATAATTCTACTAACACTTGCAGGCATTTCCGCTGTAGATGGCAATGGTACCGGTTTTTTTTTTCGTCTCACTAATGATGTTATTTTATTCTTCGCAGTTGAAAACGCTTTTCCAGCAAGATTTCCAACAGCACCAATACCCTTATCACGAATAACTTCAATTGCTTTCATTCCTAGTTGTTTAGCTAACGGCATCACTTTTGGAGCCATTCTCGCAAATAACCCTGCAATGGTATTGCCTAAACCATCTCCGTAGTATGCTCTATAAACCGGAAACCGTGAATTAACTACGTAGACGGGGGTTGGTTTATCATGATTGTAGTGTATGATCATTATTTGAAATCAGAAACAATTTTTCAATTGACTTTTCAATTCAGTCACTATGATACCCATTTGCTAACTCGTCAATGAAATCTCGATATGTGCTGATATCCATGATACCACCCTGAAATAATCGTCTACAGATATCAGCTGCTTCATTAATTATTTCCGGTGAGTTATTTCCGGCTCGGAACCCTCCTACAAGAACCTCTAATCGTGATATATCATTGATAACACTACCAGGACATGTCGTGGTAGAGTCAAAGACATCCTTTGGATTTCCAATCGAATATCCTTTTCCGCTTGTTTCCTCAGTTGTACCAGTTGCGCCCTCACTATCATCAAGTAATTGCCTTTGTCGGCCTCGACTTTTTTTTTCTCGTTCTTGTTGTTTTTGTATACCATAACTATCAACTCCTACTTTAAAAGATCTATACTCAATTGTATCCTTTTTCAAATTACCAGTAATCCCCTTATTCGTTTTATACAACCAATTAACCCATTCATCTCGGCTTATTTTACTGTTTTTATACTCGTCTTTTAAAAAATCCTTTCTAGAATCAAAGCTTTTGGCGGCGAAATCACCCAAAGTCGTATAATCCTGGTGTTTCTCCAATTGAGGTCGTTTGATTTGTGTTATAGCTTCTTCGGTGAGTTTGTCTATAAAGGGGATACCTTTTGGGGTGACGACATCAACAAGTTGTGGTTCAGGTGTGGAAACTCTTTGAGTTTCAGGCGCAGAATCATCAATATCAGCTAATCGTTCATACTCGCGCTGAGTTTTTATATCACTGGATAACTGTTGTATCCCTGCGCGTGTTTGTCCGGTCTCTGCTGCTATCTTTTCAAGCGTATCAAACAGCGGCGCCTTCTTTACTCGTTCTCGCTCAGGAATATCTCCGTATATCGCTGCTTCAGTTAACTTTTTCACATCTTTGGTCGCACTTGTTATCGGAGTAAACAGTTGTTCGCTTGACACAGAAAAGTCAGTCTGCGCTTGTTGTCGTTGTTGTAGTTTATTCCGTACAGAGTCACGAATTGGTACAAATCTCTTAATTGAATCCAGTCGTTCACGAGTCAATCGGGTTGTTAATGCTTCATTGACCATTATTTAAAATCAGAAACAATTTTTCAATTGCAAAACAATTTTTCAATCCCGACCTAACACCATCGATTTTTGACATCCCTTGAGGGTCGGCTAAAAAAAATGATTAATGGTCGGGCAATCAAATAATGATAAATAGTCGGTCAATCAAATAATGATAAATGGTCGGTCAATCAAAATTGTTCATTTTCTTGAATTAACGCCCGTAGGTTTCTAACTTTAGAATTAACCTCCTTTTTCAATTCGTATTCGTACCCCAATTCTTTTCGTATTCGTTCTACGATGGTATACAACGGAGCGAACACACTTACGTCACTGGAAAATGCGAGAGAGTCCTTAATAGAATTCTGAATTCTTTTGATGAGCGCATACTTCTTTGGTAGCATATATTTATTGTTGTTAACTCCGTATTCTATATCCTGAAAATCAGACATGATTTGATCAGGATTTAACCCATCTGATAGTTCAATATCCCAACTTTTCAATTTTGAAATCTCGGATATGATGCTATTCATGTTTTCAGAATTCATTATTCTATAACAATTATATATTTCTAAATGAAAAATATGACGCATCAGACATAACTAAATTGAACTTTCTGTCCGCGATTTTTTGAAAACGCAGATCGATAAATTCCCTCGGCAACAAATCGTACTGAGGATATACAAATATCGAAGTGCCTACCAGCTTCATTCATTGATTGAAATATTTTTTCTTCGTTAGTTATCGTATTCAAAGATTTCACAGATCTCGCTTTTTTCGAGTATTTCCCAGTCCCCCCTCGTTCGGTATTCTCACTTTGTGTAACAGCCTGCAGATTTGATAAAGAATTGTTTTTCGGATTAGAATCGATATGATCAATAACAAAATCATCCTCGATCAATCCATGGAAACACTCGTACACGAAACGATGATTGAGATATTTCTTCTTTCCAGCACCAAACATCAAATACCCCATACCATTATCCCACCCAACTGGGTTCTTTAGTCTACAGTTTCTTACAACACCATCACTGGATGCTTCATAATTTGTGATCACAGGGTGTTGTCTGAATTCTTGGTTCATTCGTATACATAATACTATTGTTTGTCTAATTCATCGTTTGGTTTAATGATAAATCTTTCGATGTAGTCTTGAGGAGTTCTTATGATTTTATCCTTGATACTGACTTTGTCAGCGTCAAGAATACTGACTTTGTCAGCGTCAGGGTCAAAATTTCTGATTGATTGTCCATTTTTTATTCTTTTATCATAATAACGCTTCAACTCCCTGTATCGCTTACCACCACAATTCAAACACAACTGAGATTTTCCCCTAACCCCAACTCCACATCGTATGCACGGTAACGGACCAAGGCTTCCACGTCGAAAGCTTTGCATATGATACCCACAAAACTCATTTCTGCATGATTTGTTACACGGGGTTATTGATCCAATCATAAGCCACTTGCAGTGATTCATTATATAAAAATCTTTCATTTAAATGCTTGTTTTAATTATAGCATGAAAGAATTAAATGCTGATAAGGAGTTTAAGAGATTATTAAAAATCAATCCTAGATTTAATCTCGATAAACCCAAAAAACGTAACAAACGTCCAAGAGACGGAAACATGAAAGAGTTTAAGAGATTATTAAAAATCAATCCTAGATTTAATCTCGATAAACCAAAAAAACGTAACAAACGTCCAAGAGACGGAAACATGAAAGAGTTTAAGAGATTATTAAAAATCAATCCTAGATTTAATCTCGATAAACCCAAAAAACGTAACAAACGTCCAATAGACGGAAACATGAAAGAGTTTAAGAGATTATTGAAAATCAATCCTAGATTTAATCTCGATAGACCCAAAAAACGTAACAAACGTCCAAGAGACGGAAACATGAAAGAGTTTAAGAGATTATTAAAAATCAATCCTAGATTTAATCTCGATAAACCAAAAAAAACGTCCAAGAGAGATTACCCATGGAAAGATGCTCAATTCAATCTCGAGATAGTTTCTAATACACCAAAGAATACATATCTTGATAAAGCCATGATTAGTAAAATCAGAGATTGTTTTAATGAATTCAAACGTGATGGAGCATCTTATTGTTGGTCAACATTTCGAATTGATGGTGTTGTTGACGCTACCATGAATGATGAAAAGGCAGCAGTGATAATTTCACGTGTTGGGGAAAAAGGGTATTTTTTCCGAATCAAATTCATTAATGAAGTTGATGGTAAATGGATTATTAAGGATAAATTTGAACCAATCCTCAAGAATAAAAAAGCTGTCATTGTGAGTAGAGATTCCAAACCAGGGATTCTAACCGGCATTGATAAATCATACTACGAAAGATCTTATCCCGTAACAGCAATGGTTTATGGGATATATCCGTTAAATGATAAACCCGATATCGCAAAACTAGCTCCTATGAAATATTCGTCAGGGCTTAATTGTGTAGCAGAACGAATAATAGAACACTTCACAAATGCATCCCGAGGAAATAAACTAACTGATCTGCGAAGTAGGAAAATAACCGAGTGGGAACTGACAGTGAAACAGCATGGTGCAAAGATTTCTGATATAGCTAAATTAGAAACATCATTACGATTCCCAATAACCGTTATGACGATAACCGGAGAGGTTTTATACGAACCGAAATATAACAAAAATGGAGCGCCAATACAGATTATTGATCATAACAAACACGCGTGGACACCTGCGGTAACAATATTTCCACGAGAACGAACCGTGAAATATATCCCTAAGGAGTTCGTCGGGGATGTTTTCTATGAAGAGAAATTATTCGATGCTATTCATGCGTTGTGTAAGGATGATCCTGTGTCAGTGTGGTTACTTAGAAGTGATGAAGAATTCGATCAATTTGTAAAACCAAATGGTGAATTATATCGCATTGAAGAATTAGATAACAGAATGAGAAAAATCGCTAGTGATTTTTCACCGGAGAATTCCCATGAAAAACTACTCACGGATAGTTTTACTATTCCATCAGTGGTAGCTCACTTCGCAAGAGAAAAAAACTCATGGCGTCCAACACGAAGTGATTTTCTCGAGGATGTTCAATTGAGTCGCGTCGAATTCGGTCATGGAGGACTGTGGAATACGAAATACTCACGTGATGGTATGATTTCAATTGATATATCCGCGTGTTATCCCGGAAGTTTTCTCGGGTATGGGGAATGCGCTGAGTACTTCAAACGATTTGGACACCCCACGCATGAAATGACTCGTGTTGCGATTAATGGACCATTGCCTGATTTTGATTTAACCGGATTCGCTCGTGTGATATCATTTGAATTAGCTACAGGGTTACATCCGTGTAGTTATGTTTGGCTCGGTAGACACCTATCTGAAAAACACTGGATGCCAATAGTGCTATTGAGATATATGATTGATTGTGGTATGCTAATATCGTTGATTGTTTCCGAGGCTATTATATGCTATCGAGCTCAGAAAGAAGTTTGGCTACCACAACCCGATCTAGATAGAATAATCAACGAACTACGAAAACAGTTTCCAGATTTCAGTGAAGAAGAAATCCTAAATTGGTCTAAGAAGTTATTTGAAATTAAAAAAGAACAAGCAAAAGATCTCGGAAGAAGAATAATCGGTAAATTTACCCAGGGTGGACGATACGATAACGCAAAATACTCTTCGCGGTTGATCATAGATGTCGCTGAATACGATTTTATTGTAGCGGATTTAATGAAACAGGGAAAACTTGTATCCCGTAAGGATGCTTTTCTATCCAATGGTGAGAAATTAGGTACGGTTGTTACCTACTGTGATGGATATAATTCCCAGTACACACATTTGAGAAGTTCAATGCTAGCCTATGCTTCTATTAATCTATTTTCGATGATAAATAGATTTCCTAATACCGCGGTTAGAGTGGCCACTGATTCGATGTATATACACAATAAGTACAAATCAGCTGTAGCGGCATTCACAGATCCCGAAGAAAATTGGGGGCGTTGGCGATTTAAAAAGGAGATGCAACATGAGTATTGTGAATCCGCAGACGTTGCCATGGATGATAAATATCTTTGTTGTAACCGTATTGAAATTCAATCAGAATTTTCTAATGCACTACCGGTATCTGATCCAGTATGTAGATACAAGACAGTTTATTTAAACGGTTGTGGTGGGTCAGGAAAGACAACTCGTGCAATTGAATTATTTCGTCGTGGAAACGCTAGCGTTTCTAACATGATTGTGCTAACACCGACTCACAGACTCGCCAGAGAGATGATACAACGAGGGGTAAATGCTTGCACTTATCACAGTTTTTTTCGATGGAAAGGTGACAAATGGACTCCTGAGCGTATGGGTGATAAATTCATTCCTGAAATCTTAATTTGGGATGAAATATGCACAGTGTCATTAGATGTATTAAAAACATTTCTTGAGTGGTTGTTAACCAAAAACACAAAAGTCGTCATGTGCGGGGATCACGGCCAACCACCACCATTTGTCGGTGCATCTCCACATGAATGGCTAAAAAGTTTTGTAGACTACTATGAAGAAATCACCACTGATTATAGATCACTTGATGAACGATTACGCGAGTTCAAAGCGCTAATTAGATTACAACCGGATAGAATCCAATGCGAAATAGCGCGTGAAGTGATTTCAGAAACTCCAATGAATGATTTCTGGGAAACATGGAGACCAAACGATTTGATCATTGCAAGTAGAAAAATAGTCAGGGACACACTTCAAATGAAGTTATTTGAATTGCATAAAGAAAAATTTGCAACGCTTCCAGTACCCTTTTGTTATAGGCCATCGGATACACGAAAACAGAATATTGAAGTTGATATTCCAGGACAGAGTGAAAAACAAATTCTGGTATTAAATGATATTGTGCTGGTTGATATCAGCGTCGTTGAAGATGCATTGCGTGCTAATAAATCCCCGTGGACGCTAGGATACGCAGCAACGATACATTCTTCACAGGGATTGACTATATCGGATACAATTGTTTGGATGGTAGATAATCGCATCGAATGGTTGAATTTAGTCTATCTCGCAGTATCCAGAGTACGAAACATAAATCAACTTCGAAGAGTTGTTTTCGATGATAATGACACAACAATGGATGATATTGATGTTAGCATCATTAATAAAAAACTCTCCGGTTACAAACAACAGGACAAAAAAAAAACAACGAGAATTTGATATTGATGCTGAACTAATAATCAGTTTGAAGAAACAACAGAATAATCACTGCGCGAGTTGCAATTGTATAATGCGTTGGCAGTATTCGGATAAGGATCCTCGCCAATTCACCGTAGACAGAAAAAATAACAATCTCGGTCATGTCAGAAATAATGTGATGTTGACTTGTCTTGAGTGCAATAGACGCAACGGTGCTAGTTAAGACCATGCGGTGGCAATTGAGTATCCTCGGGAATCACTTGTAGTTGTTGTCGAGTAAAACCCCGCTGAGGGGCAGTTGAATCCAGTTTATAGACTGGAGGTCTACCAGTTGATCGTGCTATACTAGATATCTTATGCGTAGTGACGCTCCAAATAGGATCAGTAGCCCTTTTTCTACCCCCTTCAAGCTCTCCTGGTTCGTATAAGTACCTCACAATGACATTACTACCAAGAATTGGTTCTTTGAAATCTTTTTGTGGTTGTACGGGTATTGACTTCTTTTTAATCGCGTTGATAGGTTTCATGTTGATTGTTCTAGTAATCTCGTTATTCAGTGCAGTAATCACAGATGGTAATCTTTTAACCCATTCACGGGATCGCTTTTCTTGAATGAATTCTTTTGCGTATTGATATCCAAATAACCGCTCAGCAATCGTCCGATTAAATCGTTCTACAATGGCCTGATCGCGATGTAGCGCAGTATGCCCTCGTCGTATGGTGACATTATGATGTTTCATTGTAGATAACACTGCACCCTGAAATTCCTTGCCAGGAACAACCTGCAATAGATTTGGCCAGTGCAGAGGACCTCGTCGATAAATCCTTTCAAATGCAGAAGCGACTTCAGTGGCTGATTTTGTTTTTAACGGTTCTGCTTCTTTGTATCGACTTGCAAAATCAACTACGGTTAAAGCGTATTTGTAACCACGATCATGTGGCAGAAATAATATATCAGCCTGATGAACTTCATTAGGAGCGGTCACATCAAAATGCGAGAATTGAATTTGTTTAGGCGGTGGTAGATAAATTAGCCATAGTGCCTGTTTGGATAACCAATTAGCCGCAGTGGTTTTTTTCACTTTTGCAGCTCTAGCGAGTTTATTGATTGCAGCGTTACCCCTCCAGTATCCCCTCGGAGAATAATAAATTGATTCCATATTATTAATTACCAGCACCTAACATCAATTTACTTTTCATAGCCGATTTTATCAAAAATGAAGACAATTTTTCTTTGAAGGATTTATCAGGAATAGCATTTAACGCATGAATTAATTTCACATCTGCTAGATGCCTGTGTTGCAGATTGCTGCTTTTATAAGCAACATCATGAAGGTGACAGGCCTTATCAATGGCGTTTATTGGTTCTTCACCGGGGTTGGGTTGATTTTGATTATTGAGTCTGATATCAAGTCTGGTTCCCGGTCCACAGTAGCTATATCCTGGAAGGTGCTTTTCTCCGGGGTACTTTGCCCATGGGGTTCCAGGGAGCTTTGCCAATTTGGCTGCGATATCACCTCCTCGTTTTTTTTTAAATCAGATCTCATAGACACAAATCTCAATTTCTTTGTACCACATTGCACGCATTTACCAGAAAGCGCTGATCGGTTATTTTTAGTTGTAATCGTCGTCAAGTCATCTGTGCCAGTACGCGTTTTACACTTCACACAATATAGATCCATAATTTATGTATAGAAATATGGATATAATTGATTTTTCAGCGACTAAAACAAGAGAACCAATTAAGCATCATGCAGCGCTACCAAACTCTATCCGGATGATTATAATCGGGCCATCTGGATCCGGTAAAACGCAATTGTTGCTCAATTTAATAATGAGATGGATGAAGTGGGATAAGTTGTATTTAATTGCCCCTAGCGTAGATGATCAACGATGTTATGAAGTGCTAAAAGATTTTAACGAGAATGCATCAGAAATTAAGGGTGAGAACGCCATAGATTTTATAACCGATATCGATGAAGCACCGAGTATTGATGATATTGATGGAGATATTAACAATTTAGTCGTATACGATGATATAATGTTGGATAAACAAAAGAATCGTGCTAGAATATTTTCCCGTGGGCGTCACAAAAACACTGACGTGATATATGTCACTCAACGCTACACTCAGGTTCCAAAAGTCATCAGAGATAACTGCAATTTATTGTCTGTATTCAACGGAGTTGATACTCATACTCTTAGAAATATATGGCAGACATGGTGTTCTGATATGGACTTCAATCAATTTCGAGATTTCTTTAGTCATGCTCAGTCGACTCCGCATGGATTCGCAACAATAAATTTACATGATCCTCGGACACGATATCGTATCGGACTCGATCAAATATTCGGTTAAAATCGTAAAAGAATTATTAACCCAGAACTGAAAACTTTAGCAGCAGAGAGGGTGGATGACAACAAGTTGCGACCAAAATTAATTAAAAAATCGTTTTCATTTTTTTAGTTAAAATGATTTCGTAGGGAGATTTCAATCAATTTTTTGTCTGAAAACGTTGTAGGGTTCGCCTTTTTTTGGTTAAAATAAGATTATAAGACGGCTCGTTTTAGGATTTCAATCAAATTTTGTCTAAAAACGTTGTAGGATTCACCCTCTCTGCTGCTAATCATATCAGTAGCAATCACTCTAATCATATCAGTAGCAATCACTCTAATCATATCAGTTGTGAACTCTATAATTAAATCAGTAGTGATCACTCTAATCATGCTAGTAACGACCACCATAAATAAATATCAGTAACACCAATATTAATTTTTCACAGCCTGTACAAATCGAGGTGTTACACTGGGCAATACTCTAACATTGCACCAATATGTCATGAACATATGCAAGGCCGAATGTCTTGAGAAGACACTCATCAGCTCTATTCGCAACTACCTTTCAGTTGATGCCACTAAAACACTTATGTGTTAATTATTGTTTTCATGACCGGACAATTGTAACTGAGGTATGTCTGGTTCGTCTCAATATATAACCACCAGAAACATCAGAAGTTCAAAACACAGCTACTCAGATCATACTTAGAGTACAACGATCAGAACATAAATCCACGTTGATCTGTACCTTACACTGGTTATCCATTCGATCCAAGATCAGACACAAAAACGAATTGTCGATTTAAATTAGACACAAAGACATAGTGATCCCTGTGATGGCTGCTCTTATAACTCACCTTTCTCAAAGGCAAGAACAAACTTAAAGAGCTTTTAATGTTTCATACCTTAAATATTTTCAGCTTATTTTTTAACGATTTCTAATTTCATGGTATTTGTGGGATTTTTGGGGTTTCTTTTATAGTCATATTATTTTTGGTGTTGTAAAATGCTTATAACTTTTCTAACGATTAGGCGCGATACAAAGTTCTCGTTATTATTATTATTACTATTATTATTATTATTATTATTATTATTATTATTGTTATTATTATTTTTATTATTATATATCAATGATACAAAATACTATCTTACTTATGTCTGTCACAAAACGATGAACGATCATAATATGGAAAAGAAGAGAAAGTAATTGTTTAGGGTCTTATCAATGTCGCCATGTAACATGATATTTTGTGTGTATCTATATTGTAAACAAGTCTAAAGGTAATCGTTTTAACACGGATTAGATTTTGCACCCCTTCCTCTTTTTGTATTTATCTACCTTTTTTATATTTGGTATACCCGTCTATCCATATCTAGTATAAATGTCAAGGTTTGGTGGTCGGTCTTATGAAGGGTAATTTTATTTTTCTGTTTACCCGTCTATCTGTATAAATACACGTCGGAATTAGCAGCTGGTTTGATTTGGGGAAAGTTGAATTTTCCCGATGCGCCTTCACTTTTAGCGCAAATTTAGCACAAACAGTACCTCTAGCCATTCTGAATATGGAAAGATAAAAATTTAATTCTGAAAGCTGTGTACAGACAGTATACTAGGTTTACACCCAATCTTGCTCGATGTAAACGTTCTGGGAGTGGGTAGGGTGGGAGCTATTTTCACAGGTTATAGAGAATTTAAATTTCGATTTTGTGTCATGATCTTCATCTAATATCTCTAATTTAGTCCCCATAATTTGGATTATCTCGAATACGCAATGAAAAATGCCGGTCCCCATAATTTGGATTATCTCCAATCCGATAGTTGACCATTATTAAAAGAACAAATGCTAGCATTTTCAGTATACCATTGCCATGGTTAACATCATCAATATCACCATCTTGACCGTTCGTACATGTGGTGTCGTTTAATTTTTCTTCTCTAATATTTTACTAATGATTTTGTCTTTTTTATGAATATCATCATTATCTATATTATTATTAATGTTAATACTATCATTTTTATTATTATCACTATTATAATAATTATTATTATTTTCATTATTATCAGTATAATAATTATTCTTACCAAAGTATTATTATTATTATTATTATTATTATTATTATTATTATTATTATTATTATTATTATTATTATTATTATTATGTTTGTATTGTATCATTCTTATTAGAAGTAGCAGTATAATAACTATTGTTATTAGTAGTAGTGGTATTATTAAAAAACTAGCTGTTAATTTCTAAGCTAAATAGTTTCAAACAAAATGCCGAAATGAATGAATGAATGAATGAATGAATGAATGAATGAATGAATGAATGAATTGCCGAGTCATTTGTAAGAACGAGTATATTAAAAGAAAATTATATGTGAGTTTGCCTGTAATTGTAAGTTTTTTGAAAAAATTTGTTTGTTGCAAAACTCAAACGAAAACTGTGATACAATTAACTTTGATAAACATTTTCATCTTATTATTTTATCATTATACAAATATTTACTATAGTTCAATCTCGCATGCTAAAATGATCACTACTAGCATGATTAGAATGTTAACAAGAAGCATGGTTAAAGTGATCCCTACTGACAAGATTTGAGTGTTCTCTACTAGCATGGTTAGAATGTTAACTAAAAGCATGATTAAAGTGATCACTACTAGCATGATTAGAGTGATCCAAGCTATAAAGGATTACAGTGTTAACTATTGACATGATCGGAGTTTTCTTCACTGAAATGATTCGAGTGATCACATTTGACATGAGTATAGTGTTCACAACTTACATGATAATAGTGTTTACTATTGACATGGTTAGAGTGATCACTAATTATATAAGTAGATTGATCACTACTAGCATGATTAGAGTGATCGCTACTTGCATGATTAGAGTGATCGCTACTTGCATGACTAGAGTGATCACCGATCACACGAATAGTGTGTTCTCCACTGACATGATCATAATGATCACAACTGATATGTTTATAGTGTTCACTACTGATATAGGAATGATTGCTACTGACATGATTATAGTGGTCGTTACTAGCATGATTAGAGTGATCGTTACTAGCATGATTATAGTGATCGTTACTAGCATGATTAGAGTGATCACTACTGATTTAAGTATAGAGTTCACAGCTGATATGATCAGAGTGATTGCTACTGACATGATTAGAGTGTTCACTAATGAAATGAATATAGTGTACACTACTGACAGGATTAGAGTAATCACTATTGACATGATTAGGGAGTTGACTATTTGCATGAATCAAGTTTCGCTCCGTCCATGATTATAGTGTTTACTAATCACTTGATTAGAGTGTTCACTAATGACATGATTAGAGTGTTCACTACTGAAATGCATATAGTGTTCACTACTGACAGGATTAGAGTAATCACTACTAGTACGATTAGAGCGATCACATATAACAAGATTATGGTTCACTCTACTAGTTTGATTAGTGTGTTCACTTCTGAAATGAATAGAGTGTTCATTACTGACATGATTAGAGTGATCACTACAAGCATGATTAGGATGTTCACTACAAGCATGATTAGACTGTTCACTTCTAGAATGATTTGAGTAAACACTACTGACATGATTAAAGGGTTCACTACTGACATGATTAGAATGTTCACTGCTAGCATGATTGGAGTGATCTTCACTAGCATAACTTAGTTATCAATGAAAGCAAATCGGAAGGAAAAATTTTGTATTTCTTTGTTGAACCAAGTTTCAAATGGTTTTAATGTAATGAAGCTCGATTACCTATCCTATCTATATAATATTGTTCTTCAAAATTTAATTTTTTGAAACTGCATGAACACATTTCTTTAGTGCTCTATAACTTTTGATGTATAACATGACTTTAACACCTTTCAGTCATATGTATTTAGACATGCAGCATCATGTTCCACCCAGTCACATGATCCTGACATCTGTTCCACTAGTCCTAATATTAACTTCTTAATACTGGGCGCCAAGCAAGGCAACTGCTAGTACCATTAGTATAACTGACTCAGACGGTGTTTGAACCCACGACATCCTGCATCCGAGTCAGACGCTCTAACCATTTAGGCCATCGGAGTGGTAACTTAGTTTCGTAAATTGTAACAAAATCCTTAGTACAGAAGTGTTTGTTCTTTACTTAGTATTGTAAAAACAAATAGTGCAGAATAAGCACTTGAAGGCAATCGGGTGACAACGATTGCTACAAGCTAAAAAGAGGATCACTGCGTACTGCTGAGTATGACATCTGCTGCAGAAGGATATATTAGTGATGAGTCGATAAAATCCGTGTATTTTCTGACAAAACCATTTAAAAAAGACCGTTACATAACGCTATATTGTCTTTTCTGACAAAACCATTTATAAAAGCTCGTTACATAACGCTATATTGTCTTTTCTAACAAAACCATTAATAAAAGACCGTTACATAACGCTATATTGTTTTTTTTTAACAAAACCATTAATAAAAGACCGTAACATAACTTTTATTGTTTTTTTTTTTAACAAAACCATTAATAAAAGACCGTAACATAACGCTATATTGTTTTTTTTTAACAAAACCATTAATAAAAGACCGTAACATAAGGCTATATTGTCCACGCGATTGATGTATTTTGACTGATTTGCTCTTTAACAATAATGTGCTCATATTTGCTGCATGGTATGCATAGTAACCAAGCAAAGAAGAAAGACAATGCCTTATTTTTATTTTTTTATTTTTAAATCTACAGTTGCTGGATGCAGCTGTATCCACTATACTGGGCGTTCATTTTGCCAATAGGACTCATTATCGCCGCCAATTTTATCATCTTTGTCATCGTCATCGTCAAACTGTGTCGACGACCAGAAGGAATGCAGGCGAACCAGTCCGACCGTAAAATAGCCATGATGAAGTTTCAAGCCGGACTGGCCGTTTGTGTTCTGTTAGGTGGGTCTAGAACAATGTAGCAAATACAGCTGGATTTGAGGTTTGTGTTATGTTAGGTGGGTCATAGCAATGTAGAAAATACAGCTGGATTAGCCATTTTTTTTTAGGTGGGTCACAACAAATACAGCTGGATTTTCCGTATGGGTTATATTTAGAGGGTCAGATAGCAGCAGAGAGGGTGAGCCGGACAACATTTTTAGACAAGTTTTCACTGAAATCACGCTTAAAAACAATGAAACCAATGACATCAGGCCCCAATGTGTGTGTGAATCATGGATTAGGTCCCAAAAAAAAAATATGAAAAAATCAATGAAATTAATGAAATCCTCCATCGATTTTTGGGAAAAAGGGACTGCAACGTCGTTGTCACTCACCTCTCTGCTGCTAGAACTTTCAGTTCTGGGTTAACCGAATATTTGATCCAGTCCAATACGATATCGTGTTCGAGGGTCATGTAAATTTATTGTTACAAATCCGTGTGGGGCAGACTGAGCATGACTAAAGAAATTTCTAAATTGATTGAAATCCATATCGGAGCACCATGTCTGCCAAATATTTCGTAGCGTATGTGTATCAACGCCGTTGAATACAGCAAGCATATTACAGTTATCTCTAATCACTTTTGGAATCTGAGTGTATCGTTGAGTGACATAGATCACGTCCGTGTTTTTATGCCTGCCTCTGGAAAATATTCTGGCTGGATTTTTTTGTTCATCTAACATGACATCGTCGTATACAACTACTTCCATCGAGGTCTTCTACTGATGGCGCCTCGTCAATATCGGTTATAAATTCAATAACATCCTCGCCAGCAATCTCTGAAGCGTTTTCATTAAAATCTTTTAGCACTTCATAGCATCGTTGGTCATCTACGCTAGGGGCAATTAAATACAACTTATCCCACTTCATCCATCTCATTATTAAATTGAGCAACAATTGCGTTTTACCGGATCCAGATGGCCCGATTATAATCATCCGGATAGAGTTTGGTAGCGCTGCATGATGCTTAACTGGTTCTCTTGTTTTAGTCGCTGAAAAATCAATTATATCCATATTTCTATACATAAATTATGGATCTATATTGTATGAAGTGTAAAACGCGTACTGGCACAGATGACTTGACGACGATTACAACTAAAAATAACCGATCAGCGCTTTCTGGTAAATGCGTACAGTGTAGTACAAAGAAATTTAGATTTGTTTCTAAACCCAAGGAACCCAAGGAGCCTTTAAAAAAAAACGAGGAGGTGATATCGCTGCCAAATTAGCAAAACTCCCTGGAACCCCATGGGGGAAATACCGCGGAGAAAAACACCTTCCAGGGTATAGTTATTATGGACCGGGAACAAGACTTGATATCAGACTCAATGATCAAAATCAGCCCCGACCCGGTGAGTAACCAATAAACGCTATTGATAAGGCCTGTCACCTTCATGATGTTGCTTATAAAAGCAGCAATTTGCAACACAGGCATCTGGCAGATGTGAAATTAATTCATGCGTTAAATGCCATTCCTGATAAATCCTTCAAAGAAAAATTGGCTTCATTTTTGATAAAATCGGCAATGAAAAGCAAATTGATGTTAGGTGCTGGTAATTAATAACAACATGGAATCTATTTATTATTCCCCAAGAGGATACTGGAAGGGTAACGCTGCAATCAGTAAACTCGCTAGCGCCGCAAAAGTGAAAAAAAACACTGCGGCTCATTGGTTATCCAAACAGGCACTATGGCAAATTTATCTACCACCGCCTAAACAAATTCAATTCTCGCATTTTGATGTGACCTTTCCTAATGAAGTTCATCAGGCTGATATATTATTTCTGCCACATGATCGTGGTTACAAATATGCGTTAACTATAGTTGATATTGCAAGTCGATACAAAGAAGCAGAACCGTTAAAAACAAAATCGGCCACTGAAGTGGCTTCTGCATTTGAAAGGATTTATCGAAGGAGTCTTCTGCACTGGCCAAATCTGTTACAAGTTGATCCGGGCAAGGAATTTCAGGGTGCAGTGTTATCTACAATGAAATATCACAATGTCGCTATCAGACGAGGGCATACTGCACTGCATCGTGATCAGGCCATTGTAGAACGATTTAATCGGATTCTTGCTGAACGGTTATTTGGATATCAATACGCAAAAGAATTCATCCAAGAAAAAAGATCCCGTCAATGGGTTAAGAGATTACCAGGTGTAGTTACCGCACTGAATAACGAGATTACTAGAACCATCAACATGAAACCTATCAACCCGAATAAAAAGAAGTCGATACCTGAAAAACCACAAAAGGATTTTAGCGTTTCCCAACCAATTCTTGGTAGTAGTGTCATTGTGAGGTACTTATACGAACCAGGAGAGCTTGAAGGGGGTAGAAAAAGGGCTACTGATCCTATTTGGAGCGTCACTACGCATAAGATATCTAGTATAACACGATCTACGGGTAGACTTCCAATCTATAAACTGGATTCAACTGCCCCTCAACGGGGTTTTACTAGACAACAATTACAAGTGATACCCGAGGATACTCAATTGCCACCCCATGGTCTTAACTAGCACCCTTGCGTCTATTGCACTCAAGACAAGTCAACATCACATTATTTCTGACATGACCGAGATTGTTATTTTTTCTGTCTACGGTGAATTGGCGAGGATCCTTATCCGAATACTGCCAACGCATTATACAATTGCAACTCGCGCAGTGATTATTCTGTTGTTGCTTCAAAGTGATTATTAATTCAGCATCAATATCAAATTCTCGTTGTTTTTTTTGTCTTGTTGTTTGTAACCGGAGAGTTTTTTATCAATAATATCATCTATTGTGGTGTCATTATCATCGCCAATGATTTCATCATCGCCTGACTCTGTCAGGACAATTCTTCGAAGTTGATTTATTTTTCGTACTCTGGATACTGAAAGATAGACTAAATTCGACCATTCGATGCGATTATCTACCATCCAAACAATTGTATCCGATATAGTCAATCCCTGTGAAGAGTGTATCGTCGCTGCGTATCCTAGCGTCCATGGGGATTTATTAGCACGCAATGCATCTTCAACGACATTGATATCAACCAGCACAATATCATTTAATACGAGAATTTGTTTTTCACTCTGTCCTGGAATATCAACTTCGATGTTCTGTTTTCGTGTATCCGATGGCCTATAACAAAGGGGTACTGGAAGCGTTGCAAATTTTTCTTTATGCAATTCAAATAATTTCATCTGAAGTGTATCCCTGACTATTTTTCTACTTGCAATGATTAACTCATTTGGTCTCCACGCTTCCCAAAACTCATTCATGGGAGTTTCCGAAATTATTTCACGGGTTATTTCACACTGGATTCTCTCCGGTTGTAATCTAATTAGTTTCTTCAATTCTTTTAATTCATTATCAAGTGATCTATGATCGGTATCAATTTCTTCATAATAGTCTACAAAACCCTTTAGCCATTCATGGGGGGATGCACCGACAAATGGTGGTGGTTGCCCGTGATCACCGCACATGACGACTTTTGTATTCTTCAATAACAACCACTCAAGAAATATTTTTAAGACATCTTCTGACACTGTGTCTATTTCATCCCGCATGATGAATTCAGGAATAAATTTCTCTCCCATGCGCTCAGGAGTCCATTTATCTCCCTTCCATCGGAAAAAGCTGTGATAAGTGCAGGCATTTACCCCTCTCTGTATCATTTCTCTTGCAAGTCTGTGAGTCGGTGTTAGTACAATCATGTTTGGATTGGAAACGCTAGCGTTTCTACGGAATAACTCAATTACCCGGGTTGTTTTTCCTGACCCGCCACAACCGTTTAAATAAACTGTTTTATATCTACAGATTGGATCAGAAATCGGTGGTGCACTAGAAAATTCTGAACACTGATTGCTTTCTAAGTAATTATTTTCAATGGTAACATCTGCTGATTGAATATAATCATGAAGCATTTCTTTCTTAATTCTCCATGTCCCCCATTTCTCGTTGCCAGTAGCCTTAAAATCAGCCATTTTGCTATTTATGTAAAATGAGTCAGTAGCAACTCTAACTGCGGTGGTAGGAAATCTATTGATCATTGAAAACAGATTGATAGAAGCATAACCAAGCATAGAAGCTCTCAAATGTGTGTACTGCGGATGGTATCCATCAGTGTAAGTAACAATTGTACCCAATTTGGTTCCATCGGACAGAAATGCGTCCTTATGATTGACATATAGGCCCCTATTCGTTAGATCCGCGATTACAAAATCGTATTCAGCATTGTCTATAATCAATCGTGAAGAATATTTCGTATTATCATCTTTGCCACCTTGGGTAAATTTACCGATTATTCTTCGTCCAAGATTTTTTGCTTCATTGTTTCTGATTTCAAATAACTGTTGGGACCAATCCATGATTTGTTGTTCATTAAACTCAGGAAACAGTTTTCGCTCTTCGCTAATTATTTTTTTCTAGATCAGGTTGGGGTAACCAGACTGATTTCTGTGCTCGATAGGATATAATTGCTTCACTGACAATTAATGATTTTAACATCTTACAATCAAGCATATACCGTAATAACACTATTGGCATCCAGTGTTTTTCAGACATGTGTTTACCAATCCAAAGATAACTACACGGATGAAGTCCTGTAGCCATTTCAAATGATACTACACAAGCGAATCCGGTTAAATCAAAATCAGGAAGTGGTCCATTGATAGCAACACGGGTCATTTCGTGTGTGGGGTGTCCAAATCGTTTGAAATATTTCTCACACTCTCCATACACAAGAAAACTTCCTGGATAACACGCAATCATATCAACTGAAATAACGGTATCAGCGGTGTATTTTGTGTTCCATAATCCTCCATGGCTGTATTCAAGACAGGACAATTTGACATCTGATAAGAACTCACTTCGGGTTGGTTTCCACGCGTTTTTCTTTCTAGCAAAATGTGCTGCAATGGATGGTACTGTAAAACAGTTTGCTAATAATTGATCGTTGTCTTCTCCGTCCCCAGAAAACTCACTAGCTAGTTGTTTCATTTGATTCTGCAGCTCTTCAGTACGGTATAATTCTCCGTTAGGCTTTACAAACTGATCAAATTTGCATTCTTCGTCTGAATTACTATGAAATAGCCACATTGACACAGGATCGTTTTTACTCAAATGGTAAATAGCATCAAATAATTTCTGCTCTGAAAAAAAACTCTTCGGTTTGGGATAGATATTTTACGGTTCTATCCCGTGGGAATATTGTTACTGCAGATGACCACGCGTGTGTGTTATGATCAATAATTTCAATGGAGTTTCCTTTTTTTGATTGATATTTCGGTTCTTTTAATACTTCACCGGTGATTGTCCTTACCGATATTGGAAATCTCAATGATGTTTCTAATTTGGTTATATCCTGAATTGTTGCTCCATGCTCTTTTACCGTGAACTCCCACTCGGTTATTTTTTTTCGTCTTAGATCAGTTAGTTTATTTCCCCGGGACGCATTTGTGAAGTGTTCTATTATTCGTTCTGCTACACAATTTAGCCCTGTCGAATATTTCATGGGTGCTAGTTTTGAAATATCAGGTTTGTCATTGAGTGGATATATCCCGTAAACAACTGCTGTGACAGGATAAGATCTTTCGTAGTAGGGTTTATCAATTCCAGTCAAAATTCCCGGTTTTGAATCCTGATTCACGGTGACAGTTTTTTTACCCCTGAGAATGGGTTCAAATTTATCCCTAATAATCCATTTGCCATCCTCACGGATAATGAATTTGATTCGGAAAAAATGACTTTTTTCCCCAACACGTGAAATGATCACTGCTGCTTTTTCATCATTCATGGTAGCGTCAACAACACCATCAATTCGAAATGTTGACCAACAATAAGATGCTCCATCACGCTTGAATTCATTAAAACAGTCTCTGATGGGTTTATCAAGAATTTTATTCTTTGGTGTATTAGAAACTATATCAAGATTGAATTGAGCATCCTTCCATGGTGATCTCATGTTTCCGTCTCTTGGACGTTTGTTACGTTTTTTGGGTCTATCGCGATTAAATCTAGGATTGATTTTCAACAATCTCTTAAACTCTTTCATGTTTCCGTCTCTTGGACGTTTGTTACGTTTTTTGGGTCTATCGCGATTAAATCTAGGATTGATTTTCAATAATCTCTTAAACTCTTTCATGTTTCCGTCTCTTGGACGTTTGTTACGTTTGTTTCCGTCTATTGGACGTTTTTTTGGTCTATCGAGATTAAATCTAGGATTGATTTTTAATAATCTCTTAAACTCCTTCATATTTCCGTCTATTGGACGTTTTTTGGGTCTATCGCGATTAAATCTAGGATTGATTTTCAATAATCTCTTGAACTCTCTATCGGTATTGAATTTAGCATTTTTCGAAGTCAATCTCTTGAACTTCATCATGCTATACATAAAACAAGTATTTAAATGAAAGTTTTATATATATGAACCAATGCAAATGGCTCATGATGGGATATGTAACCCCGTGTAACAAATCATGCAGAAAAAATGAATACTGTAGGTATCATATGCAAAGTTTTCGACGTGGAAGTCTTGGTCCGTTACTCTGTATTCGATGTGGGGTTGGAGTCAAGGGAATATCACAATTGTGTATTGATTGTGGTGGTAAGCGATATAGGGAATTGAAGCGTTATTATGATAAAAGAATAAAAAATGGACAATCCATCAGAAATTATGACCCTGAAAAAGTCTTTGACCCTGACAACATCAAGGATAAAATCATAAGAACCCCGCAAGACTACATCGAAAGATTTTCCAGTGATGTAATTATTGAACCAAACACTGAATTAGACAAACAATAGAATAGTATATATGAACCAAGAATTCAGACCACACCCAGTGATTACAAATTATGAAGCATCCAGTGATGGTGTTGTAAGACACTGTAGAATGAAGAAACCGGTCGGTTTTGTGAGTAATCAAGGGTATTTGAGGTTTACTGTTGGAAAGAAAACTTATCACAATCATCGTTTCGTATTTGAATGTTTTAATGGATTGATCAAAGATGGTTTTGTTATTTATCACAAGGATTCTAATCCAAAGAATAATTCTGTATCAAATCTGCAGGCTATCACACTGAGTGAGAATTCCAAACAAGGAAAGACTGGCACTTGCAAAACGGTTGGGAAGAGACCTGTGACATCTTTGAATACAACAACTAATGAAGAAATGATTTTTCAATCAATGAATGAAGCCGGAAAATATTTCAATATCTGTCCGACTTCTGTACAAAAAGTTGCAGGGGGGATTTATCGATCGGCTATTTCAAAAAAGAACGGATAGAAAGTTCAATTTAGTTATGTCTAATGAGTCATATTTTTCAATTAGAGATATGTCATTCTTATAGAATAATGAATTCTGAAAACATGAATAGCATCATAGTTGAAATAGCAAAATTGAAAAATCAGGATATCAAACTATCAGATGGATTAAATCCTGATCAAATTGTGTCTGATTTTCAGGATATAGAATACGGGGTTAGCACTAACAAATATATGCTACCCAAGAAGTATGCACTCATCAAAAGAATTCAGAATTCTATTAAAGACTCTCTTTCATTTTCCAGTGACATCAGTGTGTTCGTTCCGTTGTATACTATCGTAGAGGGAATACGAAAAGAATTGGGGTACGAATACGAATTGAAAAAAGAAGTCAACTCTAAAATTAGAAACCTACGAGCATTAATTCAAGAAAATTGATTACCCGACCCTTATCATTTTTGATTGCCCGACTCTTTATCATTTTTTGATTGCCCGATCATTATCATTTTTTTTAGCCGACCCTCAACGGGAATGTCAAAGTGGCGAAAGTCACAGTATTATTTATTTTATATACAATTATGTGACTTTCGCCATCAATGATAGAGCCGTTAAAACAATCAAATAACACTTCCACGGTGGTATCAAAAATCATCCGACATGTCATTGATGTCAAAATAGAATGGAGCAAGTGTCAGTATTATTTATTTTATATACAATTATGACACTTCCTCCATCATTGATAGAAGGTGTCTCACGATGAAATAACACTTCCATGACTGTGTTAAAAAATCATCCGACATGTAACAAAAGTGGGAAAAAGTGTTTTACAATTGAAAAATGGTTTCTGATTTCAAATAATGGTCAATGAAGCATTAACAACCCGATTGGCTCGTGAACGACTGGATGCAATTAAGAGATTTGTACCAATTCGTGACTCTGTAAGAAATAAACTGCAACAACGACAGAGTCTTCAGACTGATTTTGCTCTGGGGTCTGAAGAGTTGTTTAAACCAGTAACCACAGCAACGAAAGGGGTAGAGCGTGCTTTACTGGGAGATGATCCCGAGACGGGGAAATCTGTTATTGGTGAACTTGAAAAAATAGCAGCGAAAACTGAACAAACAAAACAAATGGAATCAAAAAGAACAGTAGATGATTTACGCGTGAGATTTAACGAGGAAGGGTTAGCAGAAATTGATAAGACTGATCCAGCAGAAATTCCTGCGCTTGTTGTTACGTCTTATGAAAACAGAAAAAAATGGTTGAAACCAGAACATCATAAGTTTGTTAAGAATTTCGCTCATTGGGCTGATATATTCTACAAAATCAAAACTAAAAAAAGTAAAATTAAGGCAGATAGTGCATCATACATCGAATATATCGATGCGGTGAGTCTAGTGTATAATCAATACGAAGAGTTTAAACAACCAAGATTGCAAAGAAAGCGACAGCAGCCTGCAAAGAAAATATCTTTCTCTCCTAAAAAACAACAACTACCACCTGATGATGATGATGATGATGATGATGATGATGATGATTATTTACAAGAAACGGGTTTAGAAAAACTAGATGAAGCAGCTGGTTATAGCGGAAGTGGACTGCAAAATCCAAGGATTGGAAACACTTGTCCTGATAGTGTTATCAATGATATATCACGATTAGATGTTCTTGTAGGAGGATTCCGAGCTGGAAATAACTCTCCAGAAATAATTAATGAAGCAGCTGATATCTGTAGACGGTTATTTGCCGGCGGTATCATGGATATCAAAACCTATCGAGATTTCATTGACGAGTTAGCAAATGGGTATCATAGTGATTAAATAACAATTGAAAACACTATTGTTTTTATAATAATGATCGTACACTACAATCATGATAAACCAACCCTCGTCTATGTAGTTAATTCACGGTTTCCAGTTTATAAAGCATACTATGGAGATGGCCTCGGCAATACCATTTTAGGATTCTTTTCAAGAATGGCCCCAAAAGTGATGCCGTTAGCTAAACAATTATCAATGAAAGCCATTGATGTTATTCGTGATAAGGGTATTAGTACTGTTGGAGATCTTGCCGGGAAAGCGTTTTCAACTGCGAAGGATAAAATAACATCATTAGTGAGGCGAAAAAAGAAACCGTTACCGTCTACAGAAGAAATGCCTGCAAGTGTTAGTAAAATTATAAATAACGCAGTAGATGAAAAACTAGCGTCGATCGTAAATCAAGGGGACCAAAGCAATATTGCAAATATGATAGCGGGAAGTGGCTTTAAAAACCCACGTCGATGAAATCCTATGGATTTTCACGCTAGCGTTTTTCACGATGAAAATCACGATTTAGACTCTGATAAATAGAATAAAATGTTCAAAAGGTCATCTGATCCAGCATTTGATATGGATGCCCCAGTGCGTAAAGATGATTCTGTACGCGATTTTCAATTTTATTCTTATCACGCAATACAACCCGATCTCCGATCACGAATTGAACTTCAAGTTCATGATACCAGTAAATACTTTTTGCCTTGTGAAGCGTTTATTGAAGTAGAAGGAGAACTTGTAACAAATGATGCTGCACATAATGATCCACCATATGACATTAACTCAAATGTCCGAGTTGGTTTTGTTAATAACGGCATAATGGCGTTATTTGAAAGCGCTGGATATCTCATTGATGGAAAAGAAATTGAATCCATTGACCGTGAAGTTGATATGGCCACAACAATCATAGGGTTAGCGAGATATTCTGATGATTATACAAGATCAGCGGGTCCATCTATGATGTTTGCAAAGGATACCTCTGATAACGCTGATCACCTTCAATTCATTAAAGTGTTAACACCACAAGTCACTTCAGTTGCTAATCAAGGGGAAGCAGCTAATCCAGAACGTCGAACTAGACCCGGAACTGAGTTTGATATTCTCGGAGGCGTGAATGGTAATCTCAATTTAGGATTTGCAACACGCGTAGCAATGTTGCATGGGCAGAGTCGACGATTTTCATGTGCAATTCCACTGCATCACATATTTGGATTCTGTAGAAACGTCTGAAAAGTTATTTATGGAGCCAAACACACAATAGCACTCGTGAGAAAGGGTACTGATGATGATGCAATCTGGCGTAATGCTGGGGTTGCTGCCGGTAAAGTTATTTTAACAAAACTATCATTGTGGATGCCAGTGTTAACTCCATCAATCACCGAAGAACAACGACTACTATCATTTATGGACCAAGGAGGAAAGTCGTTGTTAAGTTGGTTATCAGTGACAACGGATATTAAACAAGACAGTGTTGATGGTACATTCACATGGCACCTGGCATCAAAACAAGGTGTTTCAGCTCCACGTCATATATTCGTAGCGTTACAGAATAATGCGCGAGTTGGTAATCAAGAACGAAGTCATATGATATTTGATCAGTTAGGTGTTAATGAAGTCTCGCTGAGAATAAACGGACAGCAGGAACCATCCGAGGATATACAACTTGATTACGGTCAGAATCATATTGCACGCGTGTATCATAACCTGTTGTCATTTATGGCACGTGATCTAAATGTGGATACCGGTTTGCAAATATCACAATATGATTTTAAAAATCTGTATCCGATCTATTACTTCTCACTGGAACATCTCGATTTGACAAGACAGTCAGTTGTTGATATACACTTTAGAGCCCGTGTAACCCGTCCGACTGGTCCACCAGTTGGTGGGGTACCTCCTATCCTTATCCCGAATTATAGAGCGGTCGCTGTCATTCTCAGTGATAAATCAATGTTACTTGAAGGTGTTGGAGGAAGAATGAGAGTGGTAGATGCCCCAGTAGAAAACATGTAATTGAAAATCCGAAGGATTTTTCCATTAGAATCAATCTATTATGTATAATGTCATATAGTGTTATTAGTGTTGCGTTAACTCCTGGTCAAATCAAAAGTTGCAATCAGAATCGGCTAAAAAATGTGGAAGCACAATCACGTTGAAACCTAATCAAATGACTGGTGGTGCAAATAAATTATCGCTGACAACTCGTCAAATAAAACATTTCAATGATGCACTTGCAGCCAAAAAAGGTGTTCAGATTACTCTCTCTGCGGCTACTATCAAAAATATGATTAAAACAGGCGGTATATTTCCATTGTTAGCTGCAATACCAGCATTGATTGCAGCAGCAGCCCCAGCGGTGGCTAAAGCAGCGGCGTTAGGAGCCGTTGGTACTGCAGCAGGAATGGCACTTAAGAAGGCAACTGGGAAGTGATATAAAAAAAAGGGACGATCCGTTCACGGATTGGGTCTAAGACTACCAGGAACCCCGTATTCGTGGTACAGCGGAAAGGGTCTAAGACTACCAGGAACCCCATATTCATGGTACAGCGGGAGATCCGTTCACGGATCAGGCCTGAGACTACCAGGAACGGTTTATTAATTCAGAAATCTTCGATTTCCGAACCTATGGTTCCCATGTCCAATTTTGATTTAATGGATGCGGCTAAAAAACTAGTGATTAAAAATTTCAGAGGTGTTTTTATGAAAGATCAATTACCACATCAACCAAACGAAACTGAAACAGGTATTATTAATCTCGATAACAGCACCGGACCTGGAACTCACTGGGTTGCATACGCTATTGATCCACGTGGGATTGTCTATTTTGATTCATATGGATTAGCCCGACCAAAAGAGTTTATGCGTTACATAAAACAATTTCCAATGAAGACTTGGTATTCTACGCTACCAACACAACAAATGAATGACCCACCAATATGCGGCAGTGAAGTATTAAATGTCCTTGACGCTATTTCAGCATCTAGAAAACCACCACACATTGTCGTAAATGACTACACCAGCAATCGCTTTTTAGAGAGAGAAAGAGTTTTACAATAACATGATTGATATTTGGGGGAGATCTTTGAAACCCAAATCCGATGACACTGCAACCGGTGATATAACAAAAAAAATTAAAGATGAAATCGCTGAGACGTTGAACTTAACAAGTGTTGACCCGAATGAAATAGTTGTATTTCAAGACAAACAGGGTAAATTGAAATCCAGTGATGTGTCGTTAGATGATATTTTAGTTAAACAACGAAACGCAATCGAGAATACTATCGCGCTATTTTCCGATCAGGGTAAATTGAAAACCAGTAATGTCTCTCTGGATGATATTTTAGTTAAACAACGAAACGCAATCGAGAACACCATTGCGTTATTTTCCGATCAGGGTAAATTGAAAACCAGTAATATTTCTCTGGATGATATTTTGGTTAAACAACAAAACGCAATCGAGGATACTATCGCCTTATTTTCGGATCAGGGTAAACTCAAACCGGGTGTACTTTTTTCGACGATTACAGATCGATTTAAAACTCTCAACGATTCTGCGTTAGAACTAGCAACACTTCAATCTAAAACCGAAGAACACATAAAACAGTTTACCGCATTTCGTAGAAATATCATTGATAAATTTATTGGAACTACATTCGATAAAATTGAAATAAAACTCCCTGATATTAAAAAATCCATCGATGAGACGAAAACTTTCATCGAAGCCGTCAAAGGTGATTTTTCGAGGATGATAACAGTCATTGAAAAAACAAAAATTCCTCATGAGAAAACTAACAACATAGTATATACAATCCAACACGGATCATTTGAGTGGACATCTACAAACAACAAATTAGATATCTCTGCAACCGTTAAGGGTATTTATCGATTAACACTAGTAACACCATTAACTAAATTTAATATATCATCGTCGAGTTCATCCGGGGTCAATAATACGATTTCAACGATCATCGACAAGGATACAACTGAAAAGTTCACTATAACATATACTGATAAAAGTTTGACTAAGGCTTCAGTAACCTGGTATGTGGAATTCGTAGCGGATTTAAGTAAATAAATTGAAAGGATTTCACAATTGAAAACGCTAGCGTTGTTAAAATAAAAAATGATTTCATCATCGCAATATCGCTATGATCAGGTCAGAGAATATCAAACTAGACTCAAAACCCTGTCTGAGGAGTATGCAATGAAAATTAAAAAATATCACAGGAGAATTACCGCAATTGATATTACTGTGTATTCAGTGAGTGGTGTAATCACCGGAGCAGGTATTATACTGTCTTCAGTGACAATGATGGCCCCGATAGCTGTTCCAATTTGCATTTCTGCGGCAACAACAATCGCTGGAATAATTTCAATAATCACAAAAAAAATATCATCATGCAGCCAACGGAAACTACAAGACTACATAATTCAAGTTCATGTTGTGTCCACTGCATACTCGCAGATATCCTCATTGATATCGTCATCTCTCGATGTTACAATTATATCAGAGAGTGAGTTTTCAGCGATGGTAGATATATATGATTCTGCGATGTCAAAATTAGAAATACAAAAACATGAGTATAATAACAATGACAACACAGATGGAATTACTTCAACAAATAGTGGAGAACACAAACCCAGTACAAACAAGCATGATCTCAATAACCTCAACGAATCCAGAATTCAGTGTGAATTTCCCCTCTCCGGTCCCAGTGAAGGAGATAGCGCTAGCAAAATTACGAGTATACCACAGTTGGCCAAATATTAGGTCAAAATCATTTGGTGGTCAACAACCCAATAATTCCCTAGTATTTGCAAATAAGAATAAACCCGACGGTACCCCAGACTGGAATGTTGTTTCCATACCAACCGGATCATACCAAATTGAACAAATCAATAATGAATTCGCGCGTAGAATAAAATCGATTACTGGAGTAGAGTCAAAAATAGCTATAACAGTTCATGAACCAACACTATCATCTGCCATTGAAATAAACTCAGAAGAATACGTCGTAGATATCTATCAAAGTTCTATTAGAACCGTACTAGGATGGCCTGAATTACCACCCGTGGGGATAAACCGTTGATTTACCAGAACCACAAAAAACCGATTATATCACCGACAGGATAAAATCTGATAATCCAGTAAAAAGCTATAGATATTATGATAAGTCATATTTTTTCATTAGAGTAGAATATGATGAAAAAATACGACTTATTCATCAAACTCAAAACTTGCTATGTGTGTATCTATTTCAGTCAGTCCCATCGCTATCGTTTTGTAATGATAATGAATGATTATATACAAGGCACATTTCACTAGAAAAATTAAGTTGTCTTGATGTAATGATAATGAATGATTATATACAAGGCACATTTCACTAGAGAAATGAAGTTTTCTTGACGTATGTAGTGGTCGTGATCAAAGCCAGAAGAATTAATTTTGTACACATAAATGGCATTCATTATTAACATAGACTTTGTAGAATTAATTTCGTACACAAAAAATAGACTTTGTATAATTAATTTGTACACATAAAAGGCATTCATTATTAACATAGACTTTGTAGAATTAATATCGTACACATAAAAGGCATTCATTAATAACATAGACTTTGTAGAATTAATTTCGTACACATAAAAGGCATTCATTAATAACATAGACTTTGTAGAATTAATTTCGTACACATAAATGGCATTCATTATTAACATAGACTTTGTAGAATTAATTTCGTACACAAAAAATAGACTTTGTATAATTAATTTGTACACATAAAAGGCATTCATTATTAACATAGACTTTGTAGAATTAATATCGTACACATAAAAGGCATTCATTAATAACATAGACTTTGTAGAATTAATTTCGTACACATAAAAGGCATTCATTAATAACATAGACTTTGTAGAATTAATTTCGTACACATAAATGGCATTCATTATTAACATAGACTTTGTAGAATTAATTTCGTACACAAAAAATAGACTTTGTATAATTAATTTGTACACATAAAAGGCATTCATTATTAACATAGACTTTGTAGAATTAATATCGTACACATAAAAGGCATTCATTAATAACATAGACTTTGTAGAATTAATTTCGTACACATAAAAGGCATTCATTAATAACATAGACTTTGTAGAATTAATTTCGTACACATAAATGGCATTCATTATTAACATAGACTTTGTAGAATTAATTTCGTACACAAAAAATAGACTTTGTATAATTAATTTGTACACATAAAAGGCATTCATTATTAACATAGACTTTGTAGAATTAATTTTGTACACATAAAAGGTATTTATTAGTAACATAGAGTTTGTAGAATTAATATCGTACACATAAAAGGCATTCATTAATAACATAGACTTTGTAGAATTAATTTCGTACACATAAAAGGCATTCATTAATAACATAGACTTTGTAGAATTAATATCGTACACATAAAAGGCATTCATTAATAACATATACTTTGTAGAATTAATTTCGTACACATAAATGGCATTCATTATTAACATAGACTTTGTAGAATTAATTTCGTACACAAAAAATAGACTTTGTATAATTAATTTGTACACATAAAAGGCATTCATTATTAACATAGACTTTGTAGAATTAATTTTGTACACATAAAAGGTATTTATTAGTAACACAGACTTTGTAGAATTATTTTCGTACACATAAAAGGCATTCATTAATAACATAGACTTTGTAGAATTATTTTCGTACACATAAATGGCATTCATTATTAACATAGACCTTGTAGAATTCATTTTGTACACATAAAAGGCATTCATTAATTACATAGACTTTGTTAAAAACATTTGTAAAGGAAATGATAGTATTTTTCCGGCAACTTTTACAAAGTGACAATTAATCATATATAATATTCGGTCAATAACGGGGCGAATGGTACAGAGCTAGGGTCATTGATTACTTTCTGGTAGATACAGACGATAACGCGTGAAAAAAAAAAGTATTTAGAGCCTTCTACTGTCCGTTTATCTATTTCTTGAATGAAGAAACGCTAACTTTGCGAACAGCAAAAATTAGATCGATTCTCAACATCATATTCAAACAAATATCACTTAAACGGGATTACTAGTAAAAGCTGCACACTTAACAGTCGAACACGTGACAGACACATACTAATTATACCATGCCGAATGTGAATTTTGAAATCACATATCAAAGTTACGCGATGATGCTAGTCAATTTCCGGTTTCGAATAATTAAGTACGGAATAAAATGTTGGATTATTATGTTCCTACTCAATGTCGCTAAGTTATTAATCGCTTGTTTTAGTGGCTTCTACAACATTTACCATCGCTTAAAACCCACATCACAATTCATTCTCGTTCCCCTACAAGGCATTCTCAAAATTATATAATTATATGGCAGCCCATGTCTTATTTGCCGCACTTCAATAAATATGTTAGTTGTGACGAGCATTCACCAAAGTCATTA